>JAVSCE010016618.1:0-70390 GCA_032199065.1 Smutsia gigantea
AGCTCTGCTTCCACATAGTTGTATAGGAGGATATTCATATACCAGGGTGACTATAGCACCTACCACAGGCATTTCATGGCTCTTCTGTGGGAGGTTTGACTGCAGTGCCCACAATACCCCTGGCTTCCTCATCTCCTTTGCACCTGCCCTGTTGGTAGTCCTGCTGAGTCCTAGAGTCCCCACCAGTTGGGAAGCCCATGAGCCATGGAAATGCTTAGCAAGATCAATTGAATTCCTTCATGTAGGAATTTAAACTGGAGAACACAGGGAGAAAAGTTCAAAGACACACAAAGTGTTCATGAGATCAAGAGACAGCCAGAGTTAACTGTGGTCAAATGTTATATTAATGACCTGCAAACAAGTGACAAACTGTACAATAATTTTAAGAGTCCACACCCCTGTGGAGTCCTCTCCAGTCCTGAGACTGAGCCAGTGACTTGATTTGGCCAAATGGGACATCAGTGAACACTGGGGCTGGCACTCTCAGACCCCTGAGACCACCACACTGTTAAGAAGCCCAGGATGAAGAACTCCACAGAGTGAGCCCCAGCCATGCCAGGTTTGTGTCATCTGAACCCAGAGTAGAAGAGCCACCCAGCCAACACATGGAATCATGAGAAATAAAAAAAGTCATCGTTGTTGTCAGCCACTAAGTCTTGGGAGGGGTTTGTTACCAGCAATAGATCCAGGGCGGTCACGACAGGAACTCCTGCTAACTGGGGCCTCCGCCTCGCATCCTTCCATTTCCAAACTGCTTTTCTTCCTGGCTTGCCCAGGCCCGCCAGAGTGCCCGTTCTGAGATTCTTTGAGATTGCCACCTTCCATATTGGCCCCTCTAGTCTTTTAGCAAGCCTGCATTATTTTAAGGCAGGAGTTGTCAAACCCCAGCCTACGAAGACCTAAGCCAGAATGTGAAGGTCTTCAGGGGAAGGGGCACTGTGGATCTTGTTTGTGTGTATCACAGAGCAAGACCTTAAGGGGTAGTCATAAATGAATGAACAAGCAGATCTTGGAAGCTTGTTTAAAATATGGATTCCCAGGTCCAACACCTGGAAAGTAGGGCTTGGTAGGTCTGGGTTGGGTCCTAGAAACTGCATTGTTATTAAGCCACTTAAGTGATGCTGAGACAGGTGACCAATGGAACACATTTTCACCGCCAGTGCCTCCACTTATATTTGCAACCCACACAGTCCAATTGGTCAGTTTGCCAGCTGACTGTGCATCAATCACCTGGAGAGCTTGTTCATGATATTAGTTCCTAGTCCTCACCCCTGACCTACCGAATCTGAAACTCCCTGGAGGTGGAGTCTTGTAATCTGTATTATTAAGAAACTCCTGGGTGAATCTGATGCACCTGGTCCACAGACTAAAGGGCATTTGGGAACCACTGCCGCAATCAACACAATTCTCTGAAAGTCATTTAGTAGCCAGACACACTTCTCACTCCCGAGAACAGAGAACACACCTCTCCTTAGTTAGACATTCTCACTTGAACCTTTAAGGCTTTTTTTTTATTTACAATTACATGTGCAATATTACGATTATTAAACTACCCCTTCATCAGGTCCCCCCCACCAACCCCATTACAGTCACTGTCCATCAGCGTAGTGAGATGCTATAGAATCACTACTTGTCTTCTCTGAGTTGCACTGCCCTCCCCGTGCCCCCCCAACATGACATCTGCTAATCGTAATGCCCCCTTTTCCCTCTTATCCCTCCCTTCCCGCCCATTTACCCCAGTCCCTTTCCCTTTGGTAACTATTAGTCCGTTCTTGGGTTCTGTGAGTCTGCTGCTGTTTTGTTCCTTCAGTTTTCTTCTTTGTTCTTATACTCCACATATGAGTGAAATCATTTGATACTTGTCTTTTTCGGCTTGGCTTATTTCACTGAGCATAATACCCTCTAGCTCCATCCATGACCTTTAAGGCTTTTTGAAGAAAGGTTCTCATGATTACTGTATTTGCTGGGACTCCTTCTAAGCCTAAATGTCTCATCTGCCAATCAGATGTTGGTAACACCTGCTTCTCAAATGCTATGCAGACTAAATGAGGAAAGGTGTGTGATGGTTTTGAAACTGAAAACACCACACATGATTCGTAAGCCTTTGATTATAGTATGTCATGTAGGAGGTTAAAATATTTTTTCTATTCTAAGATAAGCAAACAGGATTCATTATGAGTTATCTTGTTCTCCTAAGGAAGGGAGAGGCAGACCTTTGGGACCCCTCTGTAAATTGTTTCAGGGACAGGAAGCCCTGGCTACATTTCTAATTCCTTCACTCGGAGTTCAAAGCTGTGCACGCTCTGAGCGTGCTCTCTCCTTCTCCTGGTCCCTCCCCTCCCCCTCCTCCTGCTCCCATATGTCAGCCCTGCCAAAACACCAATGAAATATGCTGTTCACCTCTGTCACAGCCTTGGCTCAAGCTGCGCACTGTATCTGGAATGTTCTTTCCCATCCACCTGGACCTTTCCTGAGCCTTTGGTGTCTGTCACTATCTCCCACCCTCTAGTCAGACATAATTGACCAGCTCCTGTGTTGAACCCCTACTGAACATTATCCAAGCCACTGTATCACTTGGTTGTGTTTACCTAAGTCACTCCACCCCTTTCCCCACTCCAGGGCAGGGGCTTTTCCTTATTCATCCTTGTATCTTTGGTCCTGAGAGTAGTGCCTGGCACAGAAAAGGGACTAATAAACATTTGTTAATTGTATGAAAGTTGGGGCCTGTCTTTGTGGGGTTTAAAGTTCTAGGAAAAAAATGGTGCTCATGCTTGGCAGGTGGTCACATGTCTCTGAATCTGATTTTCTGCTGTTGTCCTTTACCCTTTTCTCCTGCATGCAGAGACTTAGGAAAACCAAACAACTCACAATAAGCTGCTTGCCTGATCTTTAGCTGGTGGGTGTACACAGTAGGTTTAGAAGAGTTTGTCTAAGTGGGTATTATATGTAAATGTAATATTTGAAATAAATGAATAAGCTACTAATGGGAAATCTCTTCACTGAGAGCCAGTTATGAATTTTTGGTGCCTACTAGATACCTCCAGCTGGTTGTCCAACAAGCACTTCAAACTCAACAAGTCCCAAACTAACAGATCAACTCTACCCCACAAGCCTGCTTCTTACCCATTTGACCATCTGCCCAATGCCTGGGCTCCAGGCTCCAAGACCTCCGTCTCTCTTGCCATCCAAGAAAATGACTTGTTCTCTTCATTCTACCCCCACAATATTTCTCACATCCTTCCCAAGCTCCACTTTCTACTTCAGGACCTCCTCATCTCTCACCAGGGCTCTTGCAAATAGCCTCCCAATTGATCTCCCAGTTTCCTTTCATTTTTTTTTTTGGCATCCTGGAAACAGGTTAATTTTGCTAAAGCACAGGTTTGAACAAGTTACTCCTGTGCTTGAAAATATACAGTGTTTCTCCATAGCCTTCCTACTGGATAAAGTCCAAACTCCTTAGTCTGTACTGTATATGATGGTAACAAACCTGTTTTATCAGCTACCGTCTCTTGGGAAGTAAGAATGTGAGGAGGAGGTAGCAAGAGGCATTCATTCAGTCAAGAAATATTGATTAGCACCAACTATAAACCATGTACTGTTCTAATTTCTGGGATAGAGTGAAGTCTGATTTTACAGAGCTTATTGTGAGGAGACAAAAAATGGAGTTATTTATGTCTGCTTTTATGATAACCTGTATCCTGAAAAGCAAGAAATAGATTGTATAGACTGCATTGGCCCCAATTCTTCCCTCCTCTCTGTATCCATGTCTTTGCCACGTGACCTTGAAGTTCCTTACAACAGAAGTAGATGGACTTCTCCCTGCTCAGCTTTGGGCTTGGCCATGTGACTTGCTGTGGCCAATAGGACGTTAGCAGATGTGATGCAATGAAGAGGCTTGGAATATGCTTGGGTGGTTAAGCTTGTCCTTCTTGCACTTCTGCTTCTGTCATAAAACAACTGCCCTAGCTAGACTGCTGGTCCCAAAGGATGAGAAAAATGTGAAGTAGAACTAAACTGCAAATAAATGCTTGTTGTTTTAAGACAGAGTTTTTGGGGTGGTTGTTTATATAGCATCATTAAGTAATAGCTGACTGATACCAGGAACCTTAATTCTATTCTCCATGAGATCTGCTTGACATCTCTGCACTGGAAGTGTGTTCCAGAAGTACTGGGCTGCTGCCAGGTTGGGTCTTATACTTCCTTACTTCCATACAAGAAACCCTTCTATGCAAGAAGTATCTTAACCTAGCCATTTGCATCAGCACCTAAGAACCCTGAGTATATCTTTTCCTTGCAGCGTGAAAGAGCTAGCTGAGACAAGGCCTCCCGTGCATCACGAGGTCCTGGATGGGGAGAGATTGTTCTTGATTGCTGTCCTGGCACAGAGCCTGGTTAGCACATGGTGCACTCCACTAGTTGTGGAACCAGGTGAAACTCAGCCAAAATTAGTGAATTTAATGAAGGAGTCTGCCCTCAGTCCTCCCTTGGAAGATCTTTTTCCATGCAAGAGACTATTATCAATTCAGTTTATCTGTCTACCTCCCTACCCACCCCCTCATAGTGACTGGAAGGCATTCTGTCAGGCACTGGGATACAAAGGCAAATTAGGCCTGACTTATAGAGACCACAGACTGACAGAAGAGACAAATAGACTATGCTAAGGTGGTGAGATAAAATCGATCAGAGGAATGAGAGCAAGGTACTGAAGGAATACAGACTAATCCAGTTTGGCAGGTCAGAAGTCTTCAAGGATAGGACACCTGAGATGAGTTTTGATAGGCAAGGAGGGATTAACCAGGTAGAGAAGGGACAGAACACTCGGAGAAGGTGAGCAAGTGCATGAACTTAAAATCCATGGTGGGGATGTAAGGGTATGTGGGGTGGGTGAGAAATGAGATAGGAACTCAGACTCAGCCAGAGGTGAGGAGGCTTGTGAGGTGCCTGGACTAGGTCCTGAGGGCACTGGGGAGCACGCAAGATTTTAAGCATGGGAATGACAAGTTCGGATTTTACACATCTAAAAGATCCCTCCAGCAACAATGACTTGAGGAGGGATGAGGAAGCTTGTTAGGGCATTACAGTAATAAAGAGGGAAATGAAGATGACATGACATGCTGGTGGAAACCTGGAGAAGCAAAGGTATGGGAAAGTCAGGAGGCTGAACGACAGGCCTGGTGACTGAGGGATGGAGAGAGTGTCAAAAATGGCTCCAGGGTTGGGAGAATGGAAGATGAGTCCCCTTAGGGTCATGTGGATCAGGGGGACTGTGGGGCCTCCAAGCATAGGTCTCATAGGCAGCTGAACTGCGCCGGCTCGGGAGAGCTATGTATTTGGATTCCTTAAGTGTGGCATGGTGTTTGAAACCATAGGTTTGGTTTGGGTATTTTGCCTTCCCAGAGCTGGTGCTCGCAGAAGCCCTGAAGAGTCATCCTCGCATGATAGGGATGATTTTTGGAGCCCCAGAAGAATCCCTACATGGTGTGTGAGAGGTTATTCTAGGATATCAAGGTGGATACCACCCTTATTTGCCTTTATGTTGCCAGAACCTTCTATTGGGCTTGGACATTAGTTCATGCTCAGTAATATTGGGTGGAATAGATGAATGAGGTGCCCTGGGCCTGCAGAAGTCATAGCTGGAGAACCAGCATGATCAGGCTCCATACCTGGGGTGGTTCTGTTGGTCCAAATTCTGAATTAATCAGTTCGGAATTCCCAATCATTCCATGCTTTCCAGAGATCCCCAGCTGCTTTCTATAATCACCTTGGGGAACTTCCTGAGAATAGAGATTCCCAGGCCCCACAGACATTTCGATATAGTAGGTCTGGGCTGGAGCCTAGGCATCTGCTTCTGAAACAAGCTCCTGAAGTGTTTCTGAGGCTGATGCAATGTGGACCATATTTTAGGAAGACCCACTTGTGCTGGATATTAACCACTTCCCCACCCAGATCTGCTCTCTGCTTTTATTTACTTTGGATAAAATGGCCTTTACCTGAAAGGCTTCCATTTGCATTCAACCAATGGGAGGTAACAGCAGGAGATGTGTGGGAGGAGGGAGGGTGGGCATCTATGTCCTGCGCCCCTGCCAGTCTGTGGTTTGGCAGTAGGCTGCATCCACAGCTCCTGATGGGCATTCCCTAGCTGCTAGTTTCAGCTGTTGCCAACTTCTGCACCAGCTTTCTTCACCCTTCAAGGCCTGGAGTAGTAGCAGCTTCCCACAGCAGTCTCTGGGTGCTTCAGAATCTATTTAACCCTACTTAGACTTCTAAATAATTTGTTCATTACATGCTCTCCAGTTACCTCTTTGAGGGTGCCCTCTGCTTCCTGCCAAGACAGGAAAACAAAAACATTGACTGGAAAGAGTTGGGCATTCTGGATCTAGTTCAGTTCAGTTCAATTCAATTCAGCAAACATTTACTGAGCGAGGTCCTCTGAGCTGGGCTCCGTGCCAGGAGCTGGAGATACACAAAGTGACTTAGACGCAGAGTCTGCCTACAGAGAGTGCACTCCTTAATGGGGTGTAGAGCCCTAGAATGCAGGGTAATGATGGAATAACTCAGGGTAACACTGGAAGTGCAGGGGGGATCATAATGCCAGGAGTGACAGACAACAGAGGTGACATGTAGAATTTGGGCAGGCAGGTAAAGAATGAGAAAGAGCCATTCAGACAGAGACTGAATCAGGATGTGAATGAACCTGGTGTGCCTACCTGGAGGAGAAACAAAGGCTGGCATCTTCATACCCACTCTGCTGGGAGGCAGAGGGATGCCTCAGAGTCTTGAGAGATGGGATACTCCCTTGGGACAGGTGCTAGTCAGTGTGCCTCTTCATCCAGTGGGACAGGGACTTCCCACCCCCTTTCCCAATTACCATGATTTAGGATCCTTTCCTTCTGAAGCAGGTCTAATTCAACGACCTATTAAAGCTCCCTTGCCTCCCTCAGTGGGGTGTCTGGGAGAAAAGAGGGATACGGGGTGGAGTAATGGGCATGGGGCCATGAGATTAACCCATGGCTAGTATGTAAAACGGACCTCCCATTTGGGATTCCTGATTCCATAAATTATCTCCATTGATTTTAAAAGAAGATCAGTCTGACAAACTTCTCATCCTTCAAAAACCAACTGAGATTTCTCTTCCTCCAGGAAGACCTCCTAGATCTTCCTATTTGTATTCATCATTATCTCTGGTAATTTGTATGATCACCAGCCTAGCTAGCTCACTTGGCTAGTATAGCCTCAGGCACATGGCTTTGACCTATTTGTCTATGTCTGGGACCCAGCACTGGGCCCAGGGCATAGCAGGACATCAGAAAATAGTTGTTGAACTGCACTATAAGGAATTCTTGCTGCATTAGAAGACGTAGGAATAATAATAATAATGATATTATCAGTCCTGTTTGAAGAACGAGGAAACTGTGGCCCAGGGCAGTAAAGGGAGTTGCTTATGATTACATAGCCTGTAAACGACAGGGCAGAACTGGGACCTGAAACCAAGCAAGCCTGTCGATCCCAATGGTTGGAGAATACATGGCTCCTCACCCACACAGGCAGTGTGGGGCTGCTGACCAATGCTCCTTAGCTAGGAGCTTAAGAGTAAGAGCACATATCGACAGAGCAATTTCTCTTTGCCAGGAATTGTTCAGAGCACTTCCTTTGTATCAACTCACTTAACCCTGACAAGAGCTTCCTGAGGTGTGTGTATCATGGCCCAGTTTGACAGATTAGGATCCAGGGACTTGACCTGGTTAGGAAATGCATCCAGGGTCATACCAAAAAGAAGAGGCAGAACTTGCATTCAAACTCAGACTTATTCCAGAGCCCCATGCTCTAAAGCGTTGCACTTTCCCCAGGGAATGCAGAATCAGCTTCAGATTTAGGAAGAAAGAGAAATAATTTACATATATTGTATCTGTAGAAGGCTTATAAACAGCAATATGTCTCTACATCATGGCAGCAAAAAAAAAATCATGTTTCTTGAAGCATCTTAAATTATACAAATTGAGAATTTTGGAAAATTTAGTATTTAGTGCATTACATAGTAAATTGCATGGGCCTGATGGAATGTGCTCATTTTGCTACTGAGAAGCTGTGTGGTCCTGGGCACATCTTTTACCCGCTCTGGGCTTTACCTGTTTTCTTATATTCCGGAGTCTTCTTGAAAGTGTTTCCTTTTGGATCACCAAGTACAGGGCAGTTTGTATCAAGCACAGTCTTTTAGCGCCCTCTACTGTCCATTACAGTGCTGTCAGTGGTGTAGTTTGTTGGAAAGGAGAGGCAGCCTTCTGTCCGAAACAAGCGGTGGGCAACCAAGTGCCAACACAGAAATCCATGACATAAAACAAAATCCGGTCTTGTTCCATGCCATCAAAGCGTTCGGAGTCCTACAACTGTTTCCTGAAGGACTTGCTCCTGAGCGCACGTGCATGCACGCACTCTACACCCACACACAGTGCCATCTCTGTGTCATAGTCACCACACTGCAGGGTAATTGCCTGTCTTTTTGAGCACGAGGCTTAGTGTTACTCACCTTTATATTTTCTTCCTGCCTCCAGTACAGTGTATGACACAAAGGCCCTCAACTCAGGTTTTTTACTGAATGGATGATGGAGAGAAGAATGAATGAACAACAGGGACAGCCTTCTGGAGAAGGGCTGGGGTGGCAAGGAGCAGTTTGGAACTAGCAAACCTCAGGCTTGGCAAGGTTCCCAGCTGATCTCAATTGCACTGGCATCTTTTCAAAATCAGAGCGAGGAAGCAGTTTTGTGAAGGGGGCAAACGGAGGTCTTTTGGGGTGTGGCTTGGGGTGTATTCATTTTTGGAAAATGTATTGAGCTGTATACTTAGGTGGACTTAGGATTTGTGCATCTTTCTGCATGGATGTTGTACTTGGACAAAAAGCTTACATAAAGCTAACTTGAGAGGGTGGTAGTTATATCTCCTTAGGCCTTGTTCTAAAGGTAGAGGCAGGAGGCAGGTTGTTGAGTTTCTTTGAAAGAGCTATCTCTATTTGCTGTCTTAGAGTCTAGTTTCTGACTCCCCAGCTCTAACACAGTCCACCTCCTGTGGTCACACCCCGTGGACTTCCTCAGTGTTTGACTCTTTTGCCCATTCCCTTTTTCTTGTAATACTTCTGTCCCGTGGCTTCCAGGATTCAATGCTTTTGCTCTGTTTGGCTACAGCTCAGCCTCCTTTGGAGGCCTCTCTTCCAAGAACCATTCCTTGAAGTTCTTGAGTGTTCTGTGCTAGGCCTGCCCTGTTTCTTACTCTGAGAATTCTCCCCAGATGATCTCATCCCCTCTCATGGCCAACCCTGTGCTGATGACTCACAGATAAATATCTTGGGCCCATAGTTCTCTCCTGAGCTGTGAACCATTTATCCAACTGCTTCTTTGACATCTTTACTTGAACATCTCAGTGGTAACTCCATTCAGTGCATCCCTGGATGGAATCCACTTTTTCTCTCCACACCCATCCAAAGCATATTCCTCCTTTTGTGTTCCTTATTTCAGTGAATGACTCCACCATCTACCCGGGCGTTGGGCTTAATTCCCTGTGGTAGACTGTCTTATTGTTTAGCAAATACTGCCCCTTCCCTTTCCCTCTGGGAGCAGAGTATACTTCTACACCTCATGGACTTCGGGCTTGCCTACAGGTCTTGCACTGAACAAAGGAATGACCACGTGGCTCTTCCTAATAGATGCTCTAGTGGCATTGTGCTGGGAGGTATCTGTGTCTGTGCTTCCCCCAGCACTCCTGACATCCATCAGAAGAAGAGCATACCACAGACAGCTGTTACTCCTTCAGGCTAGGTGCCTGAATGGGAGCCCTATGAGGCAGACCTGAACTTGGCCTACAGCCTGGAGGTGAGTCCAGCTGAGTTAGGATGAGCCCAGCAGACCCACAGACCCATATACAAGAAACAAATGTTTATGATTATAAGCCACTAAGATTTCTGTACTTTTCCATCTCCTCCCTCCTCACATTCAACCAAGTCCCAACAATTCTACCTCCTACATCTGTCTTGATACTCCTACTGCTCCAGCTTCCCACTGTCATGGTCCTAGTCCCGGCTTTTACCATCTTTTCCTTGGACTCTTGTAAGGTTTTCTCACATTCCATCTTGTCCTCTTTAATCTAATTTCCACACCACAGTAAAAACGATCTTCATAAAATCCAGGGTTACTCCAGCCCTTTGGAGACATCCAAGAGCTTGCCATCACCTTTAGGAAAATGTCCAGGGCTATGGCACTCAAGGCCCTCAGCCCTCTGGACCTGGCAATACCTCCTGTTCCTGTTCCTCCCTCAATGCTTCTCCTCTACGCTCTGCCTGCACAATCCCTTTTCAGTTTCTGGAAAGCCCCATGTTCTTTCTTGCCCTGGGCCTTTGCCATGCTTTTTCCTCTGCCTGAAACACAATCCCACTTTCCTTGCCTAGCATCACCAGATCACACCTCTCAGCCTTCAAGGGTCAGCTTAGGGATGATTTCCTTTGGGAAGTTCCTCTGATTCCCATTGGCCTGGAGACATCATTTTCTATTTTCTCCAGTAGTGCCCTGAGCTTTTCCTACCAAAACACTTATCCAACTATTGTCCAACTCTAACTTGCTTGACTTCCCCACTAGACCTGAGCTTTTTTGAAAGTGGGGACTATGTCTGTCTTGTTCATCCTTACATTCCTAGTGTTTAGAAAGGTGCCTGTGCTCATCCTTTGAGCCAAATATTTTTTGTTGAATAAGTATTATGATAAAATGGTGTGAATGGGCTAAAGAAGTCCAAGATGGAAACAAAAAGCATAGAAAAGACTTGGAGAGTGTCCAGTCTCGTCCTCCCATTATACAGATGGGGAATTGAGATTCAGAGAGGGCTTAACTAGACCAACGTCCTGAAGTCTGGAATTAGAGGATTCTGATGGGCATTGTCTAGGTATTATTTGCTGTCTGATTTGTTAAGGGATAAAGGAGTCTTAGGGTCTTCGGACCGGCAGCAATACTATCACCTGGGAGTTTGTTAGACTCTCAGAACCTGTCCTAGACCCACTAAATCAATCTTCATTTCAACAAGATGTTCCAGTGCTTTGTAGACATGATGAAGTCTGAGAAGAAGATTCAGCGATCAGGGGGTCAGTGAACCTGGCTTAAAAAGTCATTTCAATTCATGCAGGAAAGTCAGCTAGTGAAGTAGAACAGAAAACCTAGCCAAAATATTATGGCATTCAGCACCTGCTGTAGATGAAAGGCAAAATATGGGCCCCTCACCTTCCAAAGTTTCAGATAATTTGGAAGTCCAAGGACTGGCCTGAAGGAGGACAATGGTTCAACTTCAGGTAAGGTGAATGAAGGAGCCTTGAATAAAGAGAAGCTCCCAGAAGCACAGCACAAGCCTGATGGCTGCAAATTTCCAACTTCTGCAGCTATTAAATTTAAAAAATGTTTTTATAAATATATATTTATACAAATAATTCCATCCATGCTGCTCGAGGTGGTGGTGAAAGTAGTGTACTCCTACCCTGCTAGTGATATTGTCAACTGGTACAGCCTGTTTGGTAAACACTACAACAATGTGTGACAATTATAACACTGTTTATCCCCTTGGACCAAGTAGTGCCATTCTTAGGAAATAATCCTAAGGAGATAATTTAACACAGATGGAAATCTATATGCATGAAGATGTTTACTACAGCTAAAAGTGGAAAATACTAAATAAAAGGGAATGGTTGAGGAAATTATGGCATCTTCACGAAGACCATTTAAAATTAATTATAACTAATAGGTCCACTTCATCAATGGCAGTTAAGAGCATGGTCTCTGGGTTTTAGGTTCTGACTACCATTTACTGTGTGATCTTGGGCAAGTTTACATAACTGCTCTGTGCCTCAGTTTCCTCATCTGTAATAACAATACTTAATTCATAGGACTGTTGTGACGATTCAATGACTTAAAGTGCCTGGAATAGTCCTCTCTATAAATTTATATTATTATTATTTTTAAAAAAATTAAATGGCCTGATACTCCCACCTCACCTCACACAGATTTTTTTTTTCTCTCCTCAGGACCTGAACTCCTGTGGTAAGTCCAAGACCCCCATGGATGTACCCTCAGTGCTCCTTGGGGTCACTGGCTTTCCAGCCACAAGGAGAGAAAAGAAGAGAATCTGCTCAATCGTCCTGGGCATTCCTTTCTTTATGGCTCTTATTGCTGCCCGGTGTTGCCACTGAAACAGGTGAATTCTCCTTCCCCAGAATCATGCTCCACTGGGGTAACTTCACCCGCTAAGGACGTGGACTCCCCGCTCTTTCGCGCACGCGCACGCGCAGTGACGTTCTGCCAGCTACTCCCCAGCGCGCCTGTGTCTCGGTTGCTGAGGTGAATGAGAGCCCTTCTTCTCCCGCCTCTCGGTGTGTTCACGTTTACTGCCCTAGAATGTCATTCCATTCAATGGATTTTCCATTATTTATTTATTCCAATGATAAAGACAGCTCCCCCTTAACTGAAAGCCCGAAGTGTGCCAGGTGGTTGGCTGCGATAGCTTTACACACAGCAATCCTCAGAATGAACCTCCGAGGTAGGTACCGTTATTGCCGCCTGACAGCCGGACCCTCTGAAGTTCACCGGAGACACGTAGCTTGAAGTGAAAAAATCTGAGGTTTTAACCCACGGCTGTCTTAACTCCGAAGCCCACACCCACTACCCTAAACGCCCCCCCCCTTATGTAGAGATAGAAGCAAGAAGTTTATAATAAATGATAAAATAAAAAAGTAAAAGTAAACTGCATCACCACAATGAGTACAGTTGTGCAAAAACATGTCTGTATGTGGACAAAGCCTTGAGAATATTTGCTATGCAAGAGTGGGAGGCTCATGTATGTTTTTTTTCCTTTAGCGACAGTTATACAGTTTTTATAATTTTATAAAAACTGTCCTTCACTTGCAAAAGATTACCGCCTATAGCCCAGTGGTTCTCAGCCTCGACCGCACATGAGAATCACTTTGAGGGGCTTTTTAAAAAGATGCCCAAAGATGAACTAAATCAATCTCTGGGGGCTGAGTTCAGGCAGTGGTATTTTAAGAATCTTCCTATTGATGTTAGTGTGCAATTGGGATTGAGGAACCACTTTGTGGAGAAGCTTCTCCTCCCACTCTCCTCCTGGAGAACCTAGCTGCCCTATATTCTGCCACTCCAGCCTGGAGACCTCACCCCTTGTGTTTTCTAGGAATCTGGGGCCTCAGAATCTATACTCAGTGCTTCTACCTGGGAGAGAAGCTGCTACCATTTACAGATGAAGGAGGGGGAAAGAGCTGTTGCTTAAAGTGGTTCCCAAGTCGTGGTCTCTGAAAAACAGCATTGGCATCACCTGGGAACTTCTTAGATGCAAATTCTCAGGCCTCACCCCAGACTAACTGGTTCAGAAACTCTGGCGTGGGCGCAGCAGTGTATGCTTGAACCCACCGTCCGGGTGACACCAATGCTTACTCAAGTTTGAGAACTACTGTCTTTTGGAGCACCCCAGTTAATTTCCTGGATGATTACTCTCTTCCTGGATCCTTCTGCACAGTAGGGACTCTCGCAGGTGTTTCAAACTCAGATGTCTTCCTTCCTGTTTCTCTATTAGGTCAATCCCAACTGCTTTCTATCACTTAGAAATTCCTTACAGTTTCTGGACGGTTATGATGATACCCATTCTTGCTTTCCAGCATTCTAATGGATTTTTATTTTTAATCGTGGTAAAATACATACAACGTAAAATTTCCTGTCTTAGCTATTTTTAAGTGTAGAATTCCGTGGTAATAGTACATTCACAGTGTTACGCAATCTTCACCGCCATCCATTTACAGAATTCTTTTCATCTTCCAAAACTGAAACTCTGTACCCACTAAACAACTCCCATTTAATGAAATTTTTAAAGGCATATTCTTTTTCTGTCATGAAATAGAATTTTGGATGCAATTTGAGTCAGTAGATGCATGTGCTCTGGATGCCATCTATTTTTTTTTGTGGTTGAATATGTGTAACATAAAATTGATCATTTTAACCATTTTTAAGTGTATAGTTCAGTGGCATTAAGTGCATTCACGTTGTTATGCAACCACCACCACCTTCCATCTCTAGAACTTTCTCATCTTGCCAAACTGAAACTCTGTACTCATTAAATACTGAGTCCCATTCCTCTGTCCGGCCAGCCCGTGGTAACCACTATTCAACTTTGTCTCTATGAATTTGACTGCTTTAAGTACCTCATAGGTGTGGAATTATACTGTGTTCGTGCTTTTGTGCCTGGCTTATTTCACTTAGCATAATGTCTTTAAGATTCATCCATGTTGTATCAGAATCTTTTTCAGGCTGAATACTCTTTCACTGTAGGTATACACTACATTTTGTTTATCCATTGATGCATCAAGAGATACTTAGGTTGCTTCAACTTTTTGGCTATTGTGAATAATCCTGTTATGAACATGATTGTATAAATACCTCTTCATGTTCCTGCTTTCAGTTCTTTGGGGTATATAGCCAGCAGTGGAATTGCTGGATCACACGGTAATTCTATTTTTAATTTTGTGAGGAACTGCCGTACTATTTTCCATAGCAGCTGCATCAACTGCATTCCCACCAACTGTGCACAGGATTCCAATTTCTTCACATCCTTGCCAACACTTGTTATTTTCTGTTTGTTTTTGTTTTGATAATGGCCGTCCTAATGGATGTGAAGTGGTATTCCATTGAAGTTTTGATTTTCATTTCCCTGAGGAAAAAAATGTTGAGCGTCTTTTCATGTGCTTATTGGCCATTTGTATATTTTATTTGATGAAATGTCTATTCTAGTCCTTTGCCCATTTCAGAATCTGGTTGTTTGTGTTTTTGTAATTCTTTATATATGCTGGATATCAATGCCTCATCAGATACGTAGTTTGCAAATATTTTCTCCCATTTTGTCGGTTACCTTTTCACTTTGTTGGAAGTGCCCTTTGATGCACACAAGTTTTTCATTTGGTGCTGCCCAGTTTGTTTTTTCCTTTTTGTTACTTGTATCTTTGGTGTCTAATCTAAGAAAACCAGTACTAAATCCAAAATCACAAAACCTGGTGTTTTCTTCTCTGTGTGCCATCTTGATCCAGCCTCTAATAGCAATTTTTGGTTGTCTAATAGTTAAATGTAATGCATATCTAGCTTCTTCCTAACCCCACCCCGCCTCTGACATTAGCATGGGTGTTTAAAACCTGGCAATTTTGCTATCAGTTCAGAGTGTAGACATAGCTGCTCTCTGATGAAAGGCTAAGACCACTGGAATAAGGTCAGAAATCTGAATGACCTTGATCTTAACCCTGATCACACTGAAAGGGATGTAGGGAAAGTAGAATAGGCAGGGCTTTTGGAATTAAGTAGACCTTCTTCAAAGTCTTAGTTTATAGCCTGCCTCTGTCACTCTAGCTGGGTGTTCTGGGGCAAGTTTTACCTTTATGAGTTTCAGTTCTTTTTCTATTTTTTATTTCTAAAATGGGATACTAATATCTATCTTGAGTTGTAGTTGTGAGAATGACAGATAATGTACATAAACGCCTGGCTCTTGGAAGCTGGGTAGGTCTCATTATGTGTTGTGTTGGACTCCTCTACTTGGCCTCTAGCCTGTGAGCTGTTCTGAGGTGAGGCTAGCACATCTCCATCTCTGGATACCAACGCTTGGTCCCAAGCCTGCTCAATGGTAGGAACTGATTTGTTGGGTGAATCATTTGGAAGGTGAAAAAACATTCCCTCCCCCAAAAGCCACACCATTTTCATGGCACACAGGTTTGAAATCTATGTGATTCTGTGAACTCATGTGAAATGCATTCTTGGTCTTTGACTGCACTTCTTTCTACGTTATGGATGCCAAATGATGTTTCTTCTCTTCACTGCTGCTGTTTTTTTACTTTCCAAATGAAAAGGATCCTGTATCAAAGATAGAATTTTGGAAGGGGTTTTGATGGAGGTGAAAGCCAGGTGCCTCAATGTTCTGGTTTTAGCACAGGAACTCCCAAGTCTGGGAAACCCCTCAGGCCTGGGGTTACCCTCAAAATGGTTGGACAAGGGAAGCTGATTGACAGATATCCTGACTATCAAACAGGTTTTTTGAATTCCCTCTAAAATTTTGTTTGATACGTTCTGTATGGTTCCTATAGGTTACATCAAATTTAGTATTTAGAAGAGTATAGAGCAGATCAGATTTTCATTCTGGGTTCATTCAAATTTTTATTCTCTGTACAAGGTAATCCCACTGGCTAATTTTGAAAAGTTATAGCTTGCAGTATCTTGTTACACTCAAGTGGCTGAGACTGAGAAAAAATATATATTAATTTTTGGATCATAGCTCCTTTTCTAAACCTATTTTTGGACCACAGATTTTGCTCATCAAAACCAGGCTTTCTTCCTTGGTGAGGTATTTGCTCAAAGACAAGTCTTTATGACTAATCTTCAGAGAAAGCGGAAGTAGGTTCATTTTACTTTAAAAACCCTGTTGGATGCCAAAGCTGGTAGGATGTACAAAATTATAGGCTTAAGATGTTTTAAAAATTGATTTTAAAAGAGTTGTGGCTAGTATTTTCCATCCCAGTTACTATTTCTGAGTTCAAGGTTAGTGGAAGATGATTACAGTTACTTAACTGAAACATGATCAGGCAGGTGTTTTATATCCTGGTATATTTTTTATGATCTCCAACTGGGCCAGCAAACTCCATGGATCCAGTTTCCACAGGTCCAGATCTTCCCTACTGTTGTCAGCCTTCCACTCAAAGTGTCCATAGATCTAAGCAAGTTATCTTCCTGCTTTTAAAATCCTCACTGGTTGTCCCAGTCCTCCCAGGATAATGTCTCCAAAGAATTCCAGGCTTGGCTTGCAGGAGCTGATCCTCAGTCACTCCTGTAAGCTTGCTTCCTGCTTCTCTCACAGCCTCTTCAAGGCCTTCCACTTATTAACAGAGCATAAAATTAACCATTTTAAACTGAATGATTCAGTGGCATTAGGGCATTTACCACATTGTGCAACCATCACTGCTATCTAGTTTCAGAATATTTCAACACCCTAAAAGGAAACCATGTGTACATTAAGCAGCCACTCCCTACTCATTGCCCCTTCCCTCAATCCCTGGCTACCTCCATTCTGCTTTCTGTCTCTATGGATTTATCTATTTTGATATTCTGTTTAACTGGAATCATACCATATATGACCTTTGTGTCTAGCTTCTTTTATGTAACAATATATTTGAGGTTTATTTGTGTGGTGGCAGTATTAGAAACTCATGCCTTTTTGAGGTGAATAATATTCCATTATATGGATATACCATATTTGTTTATCCATTCATCTGTTGATGGACATTTGGCTTGTTTCTACTTTTTTGCTATTAGAAATAGTGCATGCATGTACATGTATTTATGTGAGTACTTGTTTTTTATTCTTTTGGGTATATACCTATGAATGGAATTGCCAGGTCATGTGTAATGATTTGAGGAACTGCCAGATTGTTTTCCTCCCTTTCTCTTGTATTTTGGTACTACAATATAGTCAAGAAATTTTCTGTCATAGTACAATTATAAGATACCTTTAATTATAACAGGCTGTATACAAAGCTCAGGGCAGGGATTGTATCTCATTCATCTCTGAATCTCCAAGACCTTGTACAGGGCTGCACAGTGAAGATGCTCAGTAAATGTTTGTGGAATTAGGTTTGACTGTAGGGGGATTATATACAGCTTTATCCTTGAGGAAAATGTGGTGTATACAGTAGGGCTTTGAATGTGAGTCATGAGCTAAGTGGAGTCAGAGGGTGGGTGAGGCAAAGAAGACCCTACCCACTCCTTTGGACAAAGGGAAAGGAAGACTGGTATGGTAGAAGCAGTTATCCATAGACCTGGCTTCTATTGCTAGTTTGCCTTTACCTAACTCTTTATAATTCTCTGGGAAGTCAAATTCCCCTCTCTGTCAAATGAAAGATTGAATATTTTAATGACAATTCAATTTTTTGGTTTACTTTAAGCAATGGAAACCTTTTTTTCTGTTATGAATTCACAGGTGAAAGCCCAGTGTGGTAGGAGTAATGCATTTGAGGAGAGCTGAGGATGAGGGCAGATTGTAGGGCACCATCTATTCTTTTGCCCCAAGGACCTTGGCAGGACCCCAAGACTCCAAGGTCCCAGCATTCTGAGCCCCCTCCCAGTAGCTCTGCGAGACCTCTGCTCTACACATATTAAGAAAGCATTAACACACACAAGTGCATATTATCCTGCAAAAAACAACTGTTTTCCAAGCAGTAGAGGAGAATGTAAGGATTGAGACAGCACTTTGAACAGGAAAAGATCTTTATGAAAAAGTATAGTGAATAGTACACTTGGTTAAAAAGGGGGTCCCCAACCTCCTTCTCACCTCATCATACTTGAAAAGATGTTACGGGGTGACTTCATGAACAGAATTATCAGACATTTTTACTTTCCTAACAATAGATTCCTCCGCCATGAGAGCATTTCCTCTGAAAATGTCCTGCTGAACATGTCAATGGGCAGGCCTGGTCTTGCCCTTACACTCTGGGCTCCCTTTTCTTTCTCTTTCCTGGTGAAATGTCTTGAAAGCATGACTTTTACACTGAACCCTCATGTTGTTTTTTCTCTCTACATCTTTGCTTTTGAATTAGCCTGCAAAACTGGAGGTTGGCTGAGTCCCCCAGACTATTTCTGACCTGCCCGTTGCATTGGCAAGTGATAACGTGCCCCTCAACAGTGATCATAGCTGATACCCACCTTTCTTTGGTCTTGTTCAGTTCTCTATTTCTGCTGAAGCTCCTTGGTAGGCAACACTTCTGAAACTGTGCTGCCTGAGCCTCAGAATCTCTCCTGTTTATTCAGGTTATTCAGGCACTGAGACTGAAGATGGTTTACACAGATGTCTGAACTACCCCCCCCACCCCAAAACACGTTCTTATCATTAACATTCCTACTTGCTGCCATAGAAACATACTTTAAGCAGTGTAACCACAAACATTATTCACATTCCACTGTGAACCCTATCATTCATTTATTTTGCAAGGCTCTTCTTGAAATTCTAGAACTTCTTTTAAAACAGAGTTCCTAAATGATAGTCCCTTTTGGCGGGAGAGCCCTATTATAAAAATAGGAAGGAAATTCAGTTTTAATATCCCTCTGATTTTACTTGCTTAACATTTGCTTTCACTCCAAGATAGGCATAAATATAAACACTGCAGTATTTCCACCATTTCTTTAAATAGTATTTTTTTTTTAAAGGGAACTCACCATTTTCTGGAGGGTGCTCGCAGGAAGATAATCCTTGCTCCACCATGATGCTGTTGGACTAATGGAGAATTGAATGCTGTAATCCTTTAAATGGCACTGCAATATGATGTAGAAAAGCTGAAGTCTGTCTTGTAAACCCCAGCCCTTGTCTCAGAAATCTTGCCTCTATCAGCTTCCAAAGTATAATGCAACGTGATTATTTTCCTCTGGGGAAACCTGTGAAACAGGTCTTTGAGCTCCATTTAATGTGTCAGAGCTTTAATTGATTCTTTACCATGTCTATCCACCCCATAATAGCAGTGCTAAGCGCAGGACATGTTTTACAGGAATAGTCACCCAGAGCTTAATTTGTTGTTGCATAGCAGACAGACTGTTTCACAGGGAAAATAAATCTGTTTTGTGCCCTGAGAATTTCTTCCTGATGAAGTAAAGTGTTCTGCTGATATCAAGAGTGCAATCCTTGACAGCCTCCAGTGAGCACTGATGCGGTTCCAAGGAAAACTTAGTCACTGTTCCTTGCCAGTTCTAGAAAAATATTTTGATTGAGGAGAGGGCTACCACACAACTCTGATCCTTGAGCTCATTTACTTTTCTCTTCTTCAGTCACAAGACAGTGGTGATACACATGCCCTTATTACCATCCATATAAAGTACCTTCATATATGTTATCTCATTTTGTCCTCATGATTACCTTGTAAGGAGGGCAGGGCAAGTATCATTACACCTGTTTTACAGATAAGAAAACAGAGTGCCAAAAAACCTTGCAACCTTCTCAAGGAACCACAGATGATATGTGCTGAGCAAGGACTACAAAGCAGATACTTTTTTTAGTAATTACCATCTTCCTTGGAGACCAGCCAAGATTGCTCTGCAGGAGCTTGCTGCTGCAGAATTTCTGTTCCCAACATAATTTGTTTGTTCATTCACTCAACAAACATTTGTACTGAGTATGAATATTGGGGCTCAAACTTTAGGTTTGCAAAACAAAGGCAGCTTTATATTTTATATAACTTCAATTAAATTCTCTCTTGGGCCTTCATTCCTCTTGGAGGCGGTAATTGTCAATTCTAGGTTTTCTCAGCCTGCTCAAAGATTCTCACCTCCTGCCTTTTCCCCCTGCAGTTGCCTGTGAGTTCAGCCCTATATAAGAAGGTGATGCAGGAGTCATATGGCCTTCATGGGTCTTTTCCCCACCCTGACTGCTGTTGAAATATGTGGCCCATCTGGCTTCCCATCATTTGGTTATTACTGGCATCTATTACTATGGTATTTTTTTGTTTTTTTAAGACTTGAACTTTTTTTAATTGAAGCATAGTTGATATACAATATCATACTGGTTTTATGTATATGACATAGTGATTTGATAGTTTTCTACATTATTAAATGCTCACCCCAATAAATGTAGTTACTATCTGTCAACATGGAAGGTTGTTACAATATTAACTATATTCTCTATGCTGTACTTTCATCCCTGTAACTAATTTATATTATGATTGAGATTTTGTACCTCTTTATCACCTTCATCTATTTCACCCACTCATGTGAACCCCTCCCCCATCGGAGCCACGAGTCTCTTCTGTGTGTCTATGAATCTATTTCTGTTCTGTTTTTAGATTCCACATATAAGTGAAATCATATGATATTTGTCTTTCTCTGGCTTATTTTACTTAGCACAATACCCTCTAGATCTATCCATGTTGTTGCAAATAGCAAGATTTGTTTTTTTATGACTGAATAATATTCCATTGTGTATATGTACTGCATCTTCTTTATCCATTCATCTGTTGATGGACACTTTGGCTGCTTCCATGTCTTGGCTATTTTAAATAATGCCACAGTAAACATAGGGGTGGATATATCTTTTTGAATCAGAGATTTTGCTTTCTTTGGGTAAATTCCCAGAAGAAGAATTGCTGGGTTGTATGGCATTCCTCTTTTTGTTTTTTGAGGAATCTGTATACTGCTTTCCACAGTGGCTGCACAGATTTACATTTCCACCAGCAGTGTAGGAGGGTTCCCTTTTCTCCACATTCTCGCCAGTACTTATTTCTTGTCTTTTGGTTAGTGGCCATTCTGGCTGATGTGAGATGATATCTCATTGTGGCTTTGATTTGCATTTCCCTGATGATTAGTGATGCTGAGCATCTTTTTACGTGCCTGTTGTCCATCTGTATGTCTTCTTTAAACCTGATATTGAGGCATCTGTAGAACTGCTGGCTTGCTTTCTTTCAGCTAGATTCTGCATCTTCCTCCTAATTGGGGGAGATGTTTGGCTGCTTTCTTGAGCTATTATGAGGATCTAAGGGAATTCCATAGGGCTTTCTCAGGCCCTCTGGGTCTAGGCTTGTCATATGCCATTTTTATTCTGGAGTTGTTCTCTCCTATCCGGCTGTGTGTGGCAGCAGGAAGAAGACTGTCATCTCCTCAGGTATCACCTGGTATGAGGCACAGGTTTCGTCTACTCTGGGATCTATCAAAGCAACCTGGGGTATGTCAAATAGCCCTAAGCACAGTCACATCCCCTCACCTCTGGCCTTAGCTCAAGGGAAGGAGGGGCATAACAGGGGTACTCACTGTCCCCTAAAAGTCTGGCTGTACTCTCCAACTCTCGTTTCTCTCCTCTAGAGCAGGTAATTTAACCTTCCCCTGGGTCAGGGGGTGGAGGAGGAAGAATTAGTCTAGCAAGTAGTTTTCCAAATCTATTATTCATTCCTGGAGCTCAGCTTTTGAAGGTCAGAAGCCTTAAAGAAGTAAAGTTGCAATGTCTTAGCTGAGCCATGGGGAACAAGTACCTGTGTATGTGAGTAAGTGCGAGAGAATATCTGCTGATGTCTCATAACATTATCACAGATGGGGAGTATAGAGATGAGCAGGCAGTGTCCCTTGCTTAGGATGTTCACAGTCTAGTGAGAGAACCAGAAGTTGGCTTTCAGTGAGATGCAAGCTAAGAGAGGTGTGCTCTGTCTCACCAGGGCAGTGGGCTGGCTGACTGAAAGGAGGTAGGAAGTGCCCCTTCTTGAAGACTTACAGTTCCACAATTTCCCTGTTATCTAAGCTGTTTGATGCTGCCAGCTATGGATAACTGATTTGAACTAGAATCCAAGTGGAAAGCCAAAGGAAACTTAATAATGAAACAATTACTATTTCATATCTATGATTTCCCTGGGCCTTCACCTCAGTGAGAGCTAGTAGGGTTATCTCCGTGTGGCTCATATGAAGTCAGGTGTAACCTGGTCAGTAACCTATTCTAAGCAATCTTGCAGGCTGAGAAACATCAACCTGCCATCACAAAATAATTTGAGCTTTTACTTCTGTCTCTCAAAAGAGCCCTGCAAGAGAGTATGTTTGTTCCATAGCGCAAATTCCCTCCTCCTCTTTCATTTTTTTTCTCCTTTTCTCTCTCTACTCCTTCTTTTCCTATTTGCTCCATCTGTCTGTGTATCTGTCTATCGGGTCTATCATCTATTTTTCAGTCATTGATCATTCATTTATCTATCTCACATCCAGCTGTGCTTTTTTCCCAGTCAAAACTCCCACCCCAAATCTCCAACTGAACTAGCATAGTCTTTTAAAAATATAAACATTTTTAACCTGTTTCTGTTTTAGTTTCCTCTCTTTCTCTTTCTCCTTCCTCCAGTCCAGTAGCAATCTGTCCTTTCCAATATAAATCTAATAAATATTAATGTATCTGCATAACATAGGTCTGGAGAAAAATCTGGTATATACAGAGCCATCCTTAGCATACTTGGGGTGGGGGTGTGGGTTGATGGGAGATGAAGAGGGAGAGCCCTGGGAGCCTTCTTTCAGATTACTTGGATATACTTAGTGTTCCATTTTTAATTTATCAATTGGATTTTTGGCTGTATCTCTTTTTAAATAAATAAGTACGTAAATAAATAAATAAATAAATAAATAGTTTGCTCCAGGGATTATATCATACATGCCTAAACGTTTACAGCCTATCTAGTGTTAATATTTTACTACTTCAGGTAGAATGTTAAAGCCTTACAATGAGATGGGTTTCTTTACCCTTACCCCTTTATGATACAGTTACCAAATTTTTATGTCTACATACATTGACAACCCCACCAGGCAATGCTATAATTCAATACTTTCAACAGTTATACCTGCTTAAGAGGGAAAAATTAGTATTCCGTTTTCTCAAATCTTTCCATTCATTTCAAGAATGTTCTGTTTTATCTTATGGACCATGCTTATAATAACTGCTTTAACATTTTTGCCTGCTAATTCTAACATTGTCATCACCTAGGAGGTGACATCTTTTGATTGTCTTTTCCCTTGAGAATTAGACATTTTTCTTCATAGAAATTAGAATTTTTCTTCTTCAAATATGTTGAGTAATTTTGGATTGTATTCTGGACATTAAAAATATTGTGTCATTGAACTAAGTCCTATTAAAATTCTCTGGAAAATGTTGATATTTATGTTGAGGCAGGCCCCAGGAGGTTCAGGTCAAACATTCTGTAGCCCCTTCTGTGGACAGTTGTTCCAATGTTTTCAGAGTGTTGCTATGGTGCTTCGGGTATGTCCCATGTTTGTGCTACCTAGGGGTTAATCTGAGACTTGGGTGGTGGTTTAAATTATAATTCAGTTGTCAAAGACCTTTCTGTGTTTTGTGTCTGTCCTGTGCATACACAGCTCAGAGTTAAGCCTGAGCCTTGTGCAGGTTTACAGGCAGAATTAGGAAATTCTTTTTCTGCTTCTCTCCTTCCCAGGATTCCTCTCTGTGATCTAACTCATAGAGGACCCTTTCCTGATCTTTTGCCCAGCAGGATTCTGGGCTAGATCCTTAGAGTTTTATCTGTCTGTATCCTTGTTGCTATAGCCCAGCTCCATGACTGGGACCCAGCCCTAAGGCAAAGAAGCAAGATAAAAAAACAGGGATTCTTCATATACTTTGGGACTGCAGGAGCCTCTTTCCTCAGTTATCTGGTCAGAGAAACAGAGTTCCTACTGAAGTTTCAGCTACCTGGACTGCCACCACGCAGCTCCATAACTGGGGCTTGTCTTCCAAAGCTGCAAGTGAAAAGGGAGGAAACCTGGGCAGGGTTGCTGTTCCAAGTTTTCACTTGCCTTTCTGTCTGCCGTTGTTTACTTTTCAGTCTTCAGGTAGTTACTTTTTATATCTTCTACACAGTTTTTATTTATAATTAGAGACTACAGAGAGGTAGGCTGTAGTGGGCTTCATCTATCTTGTCTGGCAACAGACGTTCTTCTAATAATTTTTAAGTTTCATCTTTTTTACTCTTACATCTTTGATCCTTTTGGACTTAATTTTGGTGTAAGGATAAATGTAATATACTATTATTATTATTATTATTATTATTATTATTATTAGGAAGTCTTTGGTAGGAGAATAAATCAGGAGCTGTGGTGGGAGGATCCTGCAGATCAGTGTAGGTTCAAATGACTCCACCACTTACGAATCTGTGATCTTGGGCGTAACATCCCTGATCTCAGCTTTCTCATCGGTATAGTGGGGATAATGATAGATCTGTCTCATGGAGTTGCTGTGGGTTTTATTTTATTTTTATTTTTATTTATAATTTATTTTGGTATCATTAATCTACAATTACATGTGCAATATTATGGTTATTAAACTACCCCCTTCATCAGGTGCCCCCCACCAACCCCATTACAGTCACTGTCCATCAGCATGGTGAGATGCTATAGAGTCACTACTTGTCTTCTCTGGGTAGTACAGCCCTCCCCATGCCCCCCCAACATTACATCTGCTAATCGTAATGCCCCCTTTTCCCCCTTATCCCTCCCTTCCCACCCATCTTCCCCAGTCCCTTTCCCTTTGGTAACTATTAGTCCGTTCTTGGGTTCTGTGAGTCTACTGCAGTTTTGTTCCTTCAGTTTTTTTCTTTGTTCTTATACTCCATATATGAGTGAAATCATTTGATACTTGTCTTTTTTGGCTTGGCTTATTTCACTGAGCATAATACCCTCTAGCTCCATCCATGTTGTTACAAATGGTAGGATTTGTTTTCTTCTTATGGCTGAATAATATTCCATTGTGTATATGTACCACATCTTCTTTATCCATTCATCTACTGATGGACACTTAGGTTGCTTCCATTTCTTGGCCGTTGTAAATAGTGCTGCAATAAACATAGGGGTGCATATGTCTTTTTCAAACTGGGCTGCTGCAGTCTTAGGGTAAATTCCTAGGAGTGGAATTCCTGGGTCAAATGCTATTTCTATTTTGAGTTTTTTGAGGAACCTCCATACTGCTTTCCACATGGTTGAACTCATTTGCATCCCCACCAGCAGTGTAGGAGGGTTCCCTTTTCTCCACATCCTTGCGAACATTTGTTGTTGTTTGTGTTTTGGATGTTGGCCATCCTCACTGGTGTGAGGTGATATCTCATTGTGGTTTTAATTTGCATTTCTCTGATAATTAGGGATGTGGAGCATCTTTTCATGTGCCTGTTGGCCATCTGAATTTCTTCTTTAGAGAAGTGTCTATTCATGTCCTCTGCCCATTTCTTAATTGGATTATTTGCTTTATGTTTGTTACGGTGCATGAGTTCTTTATATATTTTGGATGTAAACCCCTTATCAGATGTCATTTATGAATATATTCTCCCATACTGTAGGATGTCTTTTTGTTCTACTGATGGTGTCCTTTGCTGTACAGAAGCTTTTCAGCTTGATATAGTCCCACTTGTTCATTTTTGCTTTTGTTTCCCTTGCCTGGGGAGATATGTGCATGAAGAAGTCGCTCATGTTTATGTCCAAGAGATTTTTGCCTATGTTTTTTTCTAAGAGTTTTATGGTTTCATGATTACATTCAGATCTTTGATCCACCTTGAGTTTACCTTTGTGTATGGGGCTAGACAGTAGTCCAGTTTCACTCTCTTACATGTAGCTGTCCAGTTTTTCCAACACCAGCTGCTGAAGAGGCTGTCATCTCCCCATTGTATATCCAAGGCTCCTTTATCAAATATTAATTGACTGTATATGTTTGGGTTAATGTTTGGATATTCTATTCTGTTCCACTGGTCTGTGGGTCTGTTTTTGTGCCAATACCAAATTGTCTTGATTACTGTGGCTTTGTAGTAGAGTTTGAAGTCAGGGAGCGTAATTCCCCCTGTTTTATTCCTCCTTCTCAGGATTGCTTTGGCTATTCGGGGTCTTTTGTGGTTCCATATGAATTTTAGAATTATTTGTTCCAGTTCATTGAAGAAAGCTGTTGGTAGTTTGATAGGGATTGCATTGAATCTGTAGATTGCTTTAGGTAGTATAGCCATTTTGACAATATTTATTCTTCCTAGCCAAGAGCATGGGATGCATTTCCATTTGTTAGTGTCCTCTTTAATTTCTCTTAGGAGTGTCTTGTAGTTTTCAGAGTACAGGTCTTTCACCTCCTTCGTTAGGTTTATTCCTAGGTATTTTATTCTTTTTGATGCAATTGTGAATGGAATTGTTTTTCTGATTTCTCTTTCTGTTAGTTCATCATTAGTGTATAGGAAAGCAACAGATTTCTGTGTGTTAATTTTGTATCCTGCCACTTTGCTGAATTCAGATATTAGTTCTAGTAGTTTTGGAGTGCAGTCTTTAAGGTTTTTTATGTACAGTATCATGTCATCTGCAAATAGTGACAATTTGACTTCTTCTTTACTAATCTGGATTCCTTGTATGTCTTTGTTTTGTCTGATTGCCGTGGCTAGGACCTCCAGTACTATGTTGAATAACAGTGGAGAGAGTGGGCATCCCTGTCTTGTTCCCGATCTTAGGTGAAAAGCTTTCAGCTGCTCGCCGTTAAGTATGATGTTAGCTGTGGGTTTGTCATACATGGCCTTTATGATGTTGAGGTACTTGCTGTCTATACCCATTTTGTTGAGAGTTTTAATCATGAATGGATGCTGAATTTTGTCAAATGCTTTTTCAGCATCTATGAAGATGATCATGTGGTTTTTGTTCTTCTTTTTGTTGATGTGGTAGATGATGTTGATGGATTTTCGAATGTTGTACCATCCTTGCATCCCTGGGATGAATCCCACTTGATCATGGTGTATGATCCTCTTGATGTATTTTTGAATTCGGTTTGCTAATATTTTGTTGAGTATTTTTGCATCTACGTTCATCAGGGATATTGGTCTGTAATTTTCTTTTTTGATGAGGTCTTTGCCCGGTTTTGGTATTAGAGTGATGCTAACTTCATAGAATGAGTTTGGAAGTATTCCCTCCTCTTCTATTTTTTGAAAAACTTTAAGGAGAATGGGTGTTATTTCTTCTCTATATGTCTGGTAGAATTCAGAAGTGAATCCATCTGGCCCGGGAGTTTTGTTCTTGGGTAGTGTTTTGATTACCAATTCGATTTCATTGCTGGTGATTGGTCTGTTTAGTTTTTCTGTTTCTTGCTTGGTCAGTCTTGGAAGGTTGTATTTTTCTAAGAAGTTGTCCATTTCTTCTATGTTTTCCAGCTTGTTAGCATATAGATTCTCATAATATTCTCTTATGATTCTTTGTATTTCTGTGGGGTCCGTCGTGATTTTTCCTTTCTCATTTCTGATTGTGTTTATGTGTGTAGATTCTCTTTTTCTCTTAATGAGACTGGCTAGGGGTTTATCTATTTTGTTTATTTTTTCAAAGAACCAGCTCTTGGTTTTATTGATTTTTTCTTCTCAATTTAATTTATTTCTTCTCTGATCTTTATTATGTCCCTCCTTCTGGTATTGGGCCTCATTTGCTCCTCTTTTTCCAATTTCAATAGTTGTGTCTTTAGACTATTCATTTGGGAATGTTCTTCCTTCTTTAAACAGGCCTGGATTGCAATATACTTTCCTCTTAGAACTGCCTTTGCTGCGACCCACGGAAGTTGTGGCTTTGTGTTGTTGTTGTCATTAGTCTCCATATATTCTTTGATTTCTGTTTTGATTTGGTCGTAAACCCATTAGGAGAATGGTTAGGAGATTAATTAGGAGAATGTTGTTAAGTCTCCATGTATTTGTGAGCCTTTTTGATTTCTTTCTAAAATTTATTTCTAGTTTTATACCTTTGTGATCTGAGAAGTTGGTTGGTAGGATTTCAATATTTTTGAATTTACTGAGGTTCTTTTGTGGCCTAGTATGTGGTCTATTCTGGAAAATGTTCCATGTGCACTTGAGAAGAATGTGTATCCTGCTGCTTTTGGGTGTAGAGTTCTGTAGATGTCTGTTAGGTCCATCTGTTCTAGTGTGTTGTTCAGTGCCTCTGTGTCTTTACTTATTCTCTGTCTGGTTGATCTGTCCTTTGGAGTGAGTGGTGTGTTGAAGTCTCCTAAAATGAATGCATTGCTGTCTATTTCCTCCTTTTATTCTGTTAGTATTTGTTTCACATATGCTGGTGCTCCTGTGTTGGGTGCATATATATTTATAATGGTTATATCTTCTTGTTGGACTGACCCCTTTATCATTATGTAATGTCCTTCTTTATCTCTTGCTACTTTCTTCGTTTTGAAGTCTATTTTGTCTGATACAAGTACTGCAACACCTGCTTTTTTCTCCTTGTTGTTTGCATGAAATATCTTTTTCCATCCCTTCCCTTTTAGTCTGTGTATATCTTTGGGTTTGAGGTGAGTTTCTTGTAGGCATCATATAGATGGGTCTTGCTTTTTAATCCATTCTGTTACTCTGTGTCTTTTGATTGGTGCATTCAGTCCATTTACATTTAGGGTGATTATCGATAGATATGTACTTATTGCCATTGCTGGCTTTAGATTCGTGGTTACCAAAGGTTCAAGGGTTGCTTCTTTACTATTTAACAATCTAACTTAACTTTCTTGTTAAGTTATTGTAAACACTGTCTGATGTTTCTTTATTTCTCTCCCTTCTTATTCTTCCTCCTCCATTCTTTACATATTAGGTGTTTTATTCTTTGCTTTTAGTTAGTATTTAGATTCTTTGCTTTCTTTGCTATGATTTTATTTTCCCTGGTGACATCTTTTTAGCCTTAGGGGTGCTTCCCTCTAGAGCAGTCCATTTAAGATATCTTGTAGTGGTGGTTTATGAGAGGCAAACTCTCTCAGCTTTCGTTTGTCTGGAAATTGTTTAATCCCTCAGTCATATTTAAATGATAATCATGCTGAATACAATATTCTTGGTTCGAGCCCCTTCTGTTTTATTACATTATGTATATCATGCCATTCTCTTCTGGCCTGTAGGGTTTCTGTTGAGAAGTCTGATGATAGTCTGATGGGTTTTCCTTTGTAAGTGATATTTTTTCTCTCTCTAGCTGCCTTTAATACTGTCTTTATCTTTGATCTTTGCCATCTTAATTATTATGTGTCTTGGTGTTGTCTTCCTTGGGTCCCTTGTGTTGGGAGATCTGTGGGCTTCCATGGACTGCAAGACTATTTTCTTCGTCAGCATGGGGAAGTTTTCCGCAAGTATTTCTTCAAAGACACTTTCTATCCCTTTTTCTCTCTCTTCTTCCTCTGGTACTCCTATAATGCGAATATGGTTCCGTTTGCATTGGTCACACAGTTCTCTTAATATTCTTTCATTCCTAGAGATCCTTTTATCTCTGTCTGCCTCAGCTTCTGTGTATTCCTGTTCTCTGATTTCTATTTCATTAACAGTCTCTTGCATCTCATCTAGTCTGCTGTTCAGCCCGTCGATCACTTGTCTGATTTCTGCATTGTCTTTCCTCACTTCTCTCACTTCCTCCCTCAGCTCTTGCACATATCTCTGTAGATCCATCAGTATGGTTATGACTTTTATTCTGAATTTTTTTTCAGGAAGATTGTGCTTTTCCATCCTTTCAGTCTCCCTGTCCGGGGTTGTCTGGTTGATCTTAGTCTGGACCATATTCCTCTGTCTTTTCATGGCAATGAAGTGGTCGCTGGTAGTTGCCACGTATGTCAGCTGGGCTCTTTAAGACTTAAAAAGAAAAAAAAAAGAAAGAATAAAAAACAAAAAACAAAACAACAACAACAAGAAAAGAAAAACGCCCACCAGGAGTAGATTCTGCGGGGTTGCTGTAGGTGGTGCTGTTGCTCCACTATTCTGCAGCTGTGGCCGCACCGCTCCGCAGGATCCTTTATAGCTCTGGCCGGGGTGGGAAGGAATGGGAGGCTGTTGATCCCTGTGGGAAGTGTAAATGTGGCCACCCTTTCCCAGTCGCCAGCTAAGGGGTCTGAAACTCCCCAGGACTCCAAGCCTGCTGGACTGAGTGTGCCGGGGTGATCCGGCTCCTCTGCTGGGCTCCTGTCTCTTTAAGACCACTGAAAAAAGCACGCACTTTTCTTTTTTTTTTCTTCCCGGGAGCTGGCTGCAAGGACCTGGGTGCGTTCCCTGCTCAGATCCTGCCCCCTCTGTCTCTCCAATCTCTTCTACACCGCGCGATGTGTGTCAGTGCTCCTGGCGCAGATCACCGGGGCTTGTTATTTCACGGGGTGTACTTCCACTCCCTCCCGGCTCTGAATCCTCTCCCTTCACTGGTGCGCTGGGGTGGGGGAGTGCTCGGGTCCCACTGGGTCGCAGCTCTGTATCTTACCCGCCTTGCGGGGTGCCGAGTCCTCTCAGGTATAGCTGCAGGCTATGTGCTGTCCTGTATCTTCTGGTCTCTTTTTTAGGAATAGTTGTACTTGTTGTATTTCCATAAATACATATGGTTTTGGGAGGAGATTTCCGTTGCCCTGCTCACGTCACCATCTTCCCGGAAGTCTCTTGCTGTGGGTTTTAAATGAGATAATGCTAGCACAGCATTTTGCATCTATTTGACATCTAGTAGGGATTTAGTAAGTGATAGTTATTGTGGCTCTGCTGATGGTGATAATTATTGTTGTTATATAAGTAATGGAACAAAATCATCGCACTAGTGAGTCAGGTTCACTGAAGGCTTGGGTGAGGAATGACGTATATACTTAGCCAGAGCACATGCTTCAAACCTCACAGAAAGTTGCTCTGTGTCAGAAGAAGTGTGAGGTCTGAATCAATGAGCTGAATTTGAGTTTTTAGAATTGGGAAATGTGACTGTGAAATGGGGAATGTTGTAGGTCCACTCACACCTCCCTCAGTTAATGTTAGTAGACAAGAAAAATGAAGAATCCTACGTTTTCTAAAATAGTGTTTTTCAAAGTGGGATCAGAATCATCTGGTACACTTGTTCAGATGCAGATCTTGGGCCCTACTCTTGACCTGACAAGTCAGGACTGTGGGCTGGGCCTGCGGATCTGAATTTCACAGACTCTCCAGGCGATTCTTTTGTGCACCAAGGTTTGAGGAACACTTCTCCAGAAAGAGAGGGAAGAAGGTCAGTGTTGGGATAGGAGAGGAAAGAGGAAAGGAAAGCAGGGGACAAAACAGGAGAAGAAAGAGAGGCTAGGAGGCTGTCACTGTGAATTAGAATATTAATATCTTCCCTTCCTGAATTTTCATTGGCCCACTGTTCCCATCCATGATAATATACAACTTGGATCCCTGTTCTTATAGATAACTAAAAAAATCCATTTAGTCAACCAAAAGTTTTTGGGTCTGCCCGTGGACCAGAACTCTGGAAAGAGACAGAGGAAGGAGACACATCATCCAGTAGTGGAGAAAGACACACACTCACATCCCACAGACAACCACATTTCAGTATGGAGGTGCTGTGATAGACACATGCATCAGGTATAAATCCAAGGCTGAATGAAGTGGGAGCACTTAACTCAGACTGGGGAGATCAAGAAATGGCTTCTGGGAGGACAGATGCCTCAAGTGAGTCTTGTGGAGAAGAATCATCATTAGGAGGAAGGGAAAAGAATTAACAGGGAAAGAGAGAATGGGAGCTGAAGACTCACAGACAACAACAGCAGGGAATGTCTCAGGGTCCTGGAGGAGCAGTGTGAGGTGGGGTGGTAGAATAGTGGCCTAGCCAGTTATTCCCACAGTGTAGCCACAAGACGAAAGACCCTGCGGTCTGTGTCAAAGAGCTTGATCAATGAGGAACCACCCAAGAGTGGAAGCAAAGGATGACCTGGTAAGATTCTCATTTGGATTTTTTGGCATTATTTTTTTCAAAATGGAAATAGCCTTACTGATTTTTCTGATGTAGAGATGATACATGTTAATTGTGAAAATAAAAAAGATAATTCAGAAAAATATAAGAAAGTAAGAGTCTTTTGGAATTCCAACACCCAGAGAAAATCTGCAATGAGCATATTTGTTTTTATTCTTCAAGACTTTCCTCTAGGTGTGTGTACATTCATCCACATACACACAGCACATTTCTAAATGAAGCCATATCATGCATATTTTGAAAGGCTGTTTTTAAATCTTTTTTTCACTTGACAATATTGAGTGGACATCTTTCTCCATCAATATAGATTTGTACCTTAATCATAATGCCTAATAGCTCTCTTGCTCACTTCTGACATCCTTCTCTCTCCTCCAGGCTGTGGTCCCTTTGACCTCCCTCCAAGTATCAGTTCAGGAATGCATCACCCAAGTCATCACGCAGCTGAAGCTGCTTTGCTGTGGGACCTTGAATCTGGTACAGCCTTTGTGATGGTTAATTTTATGTGTTGGTGTGGTTAGGCCATGGGGTGCCCACATGTTTGGGTAACATTAATCTGGGTGTGTCTTTGAGGGTGTTTTTAGATGAGATTAACATTTGAATCAGACTGAATAAAGCAGATTGCCCTCCTCATAATGGTGGGCCTCGTCTAATGTGTTGAAGGCCTGAATTGAACATAAAGGTGGAGTAAGGGAATAGCTCTTCTCAACTCTCTTTGAGGTGGGACATGGGTTTTCTCCTGCCCTTGACTTAAAAATTAGACTAGAGCTTATGCTATTGGTTCTCTTGGCTCTCAGGCCTTCAGACTCAGACTAGAGGTCTCCAGCTTGTCAACTGCAGATCTGGGTCTTCTCAGCTTCTATAATTGAGGCAGGGTTTTCTGGAGGAACAGAATACATGCATACATGTATGTATATGTATGTATATATATAAATGGAAACATATATGTTTAAAAACACACACACAGAAATTTATTATAAGGACTTGCCTAATGCAGCTTCCCACCTTGTTCCTCTGTGTTCTCCTGGTCTACCACCTCCTCAGTGCCCATGTCCCTTGTTTTGCCCCTTCAGTCATATCAACTTGTTCTCAGTAGTGCTCTTCCTGTTCCACCCACTAACCTGCTTAACATTTCCATGGCTCCTTCTGGCCTTCAGGATGAAGTCCTGGCTTTCCTAAGCTGGCCTGGGGAGCTTTCTCATCAACCTCTCCAGCCTTGCCTCCTGTCACGTGCAGTGACTCCTCCCTGACTCTTGCCCTATTTTATGGCACAAGAACACAGAATGTTTGTATTTCCTACTTCTTGTTTCCCTGCTGTTGCTCATGCTGTTTCTGCTGCCTGGAATCCCTTCACCTTCCAAATGCATTTGGTTCACACGGCTAACTCCAGTGCATCCTTTAAGACTCCACCCTTTCAGTCATCACCTCCTTCAGAACTGTCCATGACACAATTTAGCTTGGATTAGCTGCTTTTCCTGTTATTCCAAGAATATTCCGTATTTCCCTCTATTTCTCTTATCAGATTATATTAGAATCATCTCATGTGTGTCTGCCTTCCTTATTGGATTATAAGCTCCTTAACTTATTTAACTTTGTATTGCTAGACCCTAAAATGTTAGTTGGCACTAAGTATATATTTGTTGAATGAACAAACCCAGGTTTTTGTAGAGGGGGCTCCTCATCACCAGCCATAAAACTACCCTGGTGGCTCAGATCTTGGCCCTGTGGTGTCTACTTGAATCCCTGCTGATCACCTCTTTCTGCGGCCTCTGTGGGCCCCTGGACCTTGTACTTAGATTGGACATTGGTCTGTGATGCTTACTTCCTTGTCTCTGCCTTCCCTCTTTTACTGATACCTGGTTTGGACTTACATGGGTTACCTTTCCAATAAGCCAATGATCCTATCATCTGTTCGAACTCTAAGGCCAGAGCTCTTCATCCAGTCCATGTCACCTCAAAAATAACCCCATTATCTCCAAATTCCCTGTTATACTTCATAGACATTAAACATTATTATAAATTTTAATTGATTATAATAATACCTTGACAGAAATGTCCATCACAAAACAAACAATCTGTGCCTTTGTGTGATTATGAGGTTTATAAGTTGCTTTCATACAAGTTATTTCATTCAATCTTCATAACAACCTTGCACAGCAGGTTATTATCCCCATTTTACAAATGAGGCTAAGGCTCAAAGTAGTTAAATGAACTGCTTGAGGCCTCACACCCAGGGAGGGAGAAAGCATGGACCGTTGTTGAGATCCTTTCACTCAAGAGCTTTGAATTTTTTGGAGTTCACCATGGCATTACATCATTAGATATATCTGATGAAAAAGAGATGTATCTGATTAAGCTTAAAAACATGCCTCTCCAAATTCATCCTCTGTACTGTTGTTAGCATAATTTTTAAAAAACCTAAATTCAGGTCAGATTTCTTCCCTGATTACAATGGTTCCGTGAACCCTGATCCCTCATCCAGTTACATGGGGTTCTGTTGAACCTCAAAACTCAGTCTTAGTCTGTTTTAGCAGTCTCTGCCACCTACTTTGCTCTCAAGGCCAATGTAGTCCATTCATTGGTGCTCTTTGCCCTAACCTCCCACCTTCACTGCATCTGTTTTTTGCCTGGCCAGGACCTCCTTCCTGTCTAGCTCAGGCATCATCTCTACTCTGGACCTATTTTTAACCCCACCCCTCCACCCCCCATCATCACACTCCTTACTCCTTCCTTCATAGTGTCATTGAGCAAGTTGCACACTCCTGTTGCAGCATTTCTGCTTGTGGTATTATTTTGATTATATGTCTGCTTCCCTCTGAAGACCTCTATATTCCTTCAGGTTAAAAATGAGTCTCCCTGTGTTTATAGTCATAGCACTTATCACAAGTCCAGCCCAGAGTAAAAGTGTGAAGGCAAAGGCAGGAAAACTAGGGTGTATGCTGCTGTGATCTCTGCTACAATCCTGGTAGCGATTGTGGGAAGGAAGGCTTCAGTCCATCCCTGCTGCCTGAGTAATCGTCCATAAAATTAGCTGGATAAGATCCAGGATATGACATTGGTTTCCTCAAAACTGAAAGCCCAAGTGTGGTATGCAGGGCATTCTCCACCTGCTCCACTTCTACCTCCCTAGTTACAGGAACCTGCTACTCTCCCACAGCACAGCCACACCCAGCTTCTTGTCATTTCTAAACTGCTTAGGCCGGTTCAGCTTCCCTCCCTCTACACATGCAGTTCCTGGTGCCTGGAATGCACTTTCCTCCCCTCCTGGCATGAAAACTCTCAAGCATTGAACTTCCAAGTTGCAGTTAGTCAGGACTTCCTCCGTGGGTCCATGGCACGTCATTTCTTCCTTCATGATTGCTCAAAGACTTCTTCAGATTTCTAGTCCTTTCTTTATCTGTTTACATGTCTTCCCCTATTTAAAACAGAACCCTCATATCTCTCTGGCCCCTTATCCCTCTTTTTTTTTTATTCATAGCTCCTAATACCACCTGACGTTTTCTTATGTATTCTCATTTTCCATATGTTATTGTCTGTCTCCTTCCAGTAGAAAGTAATGTTTCCAAATTCCTGATAAATATTTATCTTAGGGATTTAAGAACAAAAAATCGGATTTTCTTAGAACTGTTGGGAATTCTTCATAAATGATTTTTAAAAGTCTGAAAAATAATTTTTCATATCTTATTTTAGGATGAAAATGACTGATCATAATAATAAACAAGGAATCATTTTTCTGTGATAGGGTTCTACCAAAAGTTTCAGAGATTTTCTGTTTAAAAAACTTGACATAACAAAAAACACAAGGTTAATTATGAACCAATGTGTATTGATTACATATTTCAATAACATACAAAAATGATTTCTACCTGATATTTTTGATAAAAGATTTAAAAAGAACATTAACCCAGATTATTTTGTTTGTCGTATGACAGATATTCCAGGTGTAAAAAACATTTTCATGTTTCATTGATTTGGTTAAGAGTGAATATAAAAGCATCTTCAAGTTAGATACATACTGCTTCCTAAAAGCTCATTTCCTTATTAATGAAAATATTTTGTCTGACTACTTTGTTCAGCTCAGATACTGCCTTCTCTTGAGAGGCCTAGTTGGATTGCATGCTTTAGAATAGTAGTCTCTTACTGTCCTTGCCTTTTACCCACTTCTTCTCTGCCAAAAGGAAGTAAGTTCTAAGAGGAAAGCAGTAGTAATTTGTAAGCTTTAACCGGGCTCTCAAAATTCTACAAATTCACTGTAAGACATCACTATAAAGAGGGCTGACCGTTTGTTTAGTAGCCATAGAGTCATAGTGATAATACTAAGTAATAATAGTGAAACAACAGTAAGAGCATTTTTTTTAGCTCTTATGTGCCAGGGATTAAGTCTTTAAACTTTATTATCTCTATGGGAGTAGATAGAATTGTCCCCCATTTTATTAAGGTCACAGAGAGGTTGAATAACTTGTTTAAGATCATGCAGCTAGTAAGAAGGTGAGCCACCAGTTGAATCTAGAATGCCTGACTCCAGATTGCATACTTTTCACTCTGACATCTTACTGCCTCTGGAACAATTTTATTCTACATCTAATATGGTATATGTTTCGAGGAGAAAGGTAGGTATGTACTCACTGCCTCTACTCTGTGCTAGCTAGTACACGCAGAAAAGTGCCGTGTTCGGTTTGGGGCTCTACTAACTGGAGCCCTCTGAGAGAGGTCCAGAAATAAACCATGAAAGGAGCGGCTGAAAGCCTGATGGTGCCTGACCTGGGGAAGAAAAAGCAGGTAATTGCTTCCCTACTTCGTTCAGGTAAGAGAGAGATCGTCCCTAATCACCCTCTTTAAACAGCAGCCCCATTGTTGTGCTCCTTCTGTTTAATTTTTCATCATAGGACTTACCGCCCTCTGACATTTTCTGGTACATTTATTTTCGACCATAGCCACATCTATTTTCCCCACTAGAGAGAAAACTCCATGAGTTCAAGGACATTGTCTAGTACCAGCTCTCTAGAGATGAAAACAGTGTGTGGCACAAAGTAGACATTCAACATATTTATTAGTGAATAAATAAATCAAGTTCCCCAAATAAAATATTTTTATGTATTGATGTCCTAGTCTAGTTCTTGTCCGTGAACAGATTCATTTTGTATATACTTACAGCAACATCACAGAATTTTATATCCTAAAATTTCCACTGATACTGAGCCATGCCTATTTTTCTTTTTTGCTGCATTTAAACCTTACCTTCCTCCTTCCTCTCCCACCTCCACTCTCCCAAAGGCAATTAATAATAATAGTCTGTCCTCCCATATCTTTCTTAATGGTCATATAATATGTACACAATGACATATGTACATGTAAGTTTTTTCATTGTTTTAAAAAAGGGAATTTTATGTATCTCTTGCATCTGCATCTCTCACTTAAGTATGTAATGGAAATTCTTCCAGGTCAAGATAAAAACATTAAAAACAAAAACCCTGTATAATGCTTCATGGTATAACTGTTTCAGCAATTTATAACACATTTCTTACTGATACGCATTTTGATTGTTTTCTGTTTGTTGCCATTTCTATCAGTCCTGCAATTTGCATTCTTATATGTATGTTCTTTTGAACTCATGATTCATTTCTATTTGTTACATTCCATAAACTGGGAATTCTGGAGTATTAAGGTGTGCGGTCAGAATAGGTTTGCTACATTACCTCCCCAAAGACCTGTAGCGATTCATGTTTCTATCAACAATGCCCAAGAATACCCTTTTCTCTCTGCAACCCTGTGTGGGGAAATAAACCTAATCTGGATTTCTCCGTGTTCTTATAAAAACCCTAGCCTCCTGAGACAGAGGAATGTGTATGGTGTAAAAACAGAATGTTTGCCGTCACTTCAAGGTACATTTTGCTTTTCACACACTATGAGAGTTACATTTGTAGCCATTTGTTAATTCCTCTAATCCTACAGGGTAATAAAATTTCTCTTATCTCCCCAAGAAGGACACATGATTATAATCTGGACTAGAACCCTAGATTAAGCTTTCATTGTGCCAGGAATACTAGACTGTATCTCTCCAGGTATCTACATTTCAAAAGACCTTGGAGACATCTCTTGGTTGTAAAAACTAGAGATAGAGGGGTTTTATTTTATTTTTTGAGATTTTTTTAAAGTTTATTTTGATACCATTAATCTACAATTAAATGAGCAATATTATGGTGATTACACTACCCCCTTCATCAGGTCCCCCCTCACCAACCCCATTACAGTCACTGTCCATCAGCATAGTGAGATGCTATAGAGTCACTAGTTGTCTTCTCTGGGTTGTACAGCCCTCCCCATGCCCCCCTAACATTACATCTGCTAATTGTAATGCCCCTTTTTCCCCCTTGTTCCTCCCTTCCCACCCATCCTCCCCAGTCCCTTTCCCTTTGGTAACTATTAGTCCGTTCTTGGGTTCTGTGAGTCTGCTGCTGTTTTGTTCCTTCAGTTTTTTTCTTAGTTCTTATACTCCACATATGAGTGAAATCATTTGGTACTTGTCTTTTTCGGCTTGGCTTATTTCACTGAGCATAATACCCTCTAGCTCCATCCATGTTGTTACAAATGGTAGGATTTGTTTTCTTCTTATGGCTGAATAATATTCCATTGTGTATATGTACCACGTCTTCTTTATCCATTCATCTACTGATGGACACTTAGGTTGCTTCCATTTCTTGGCTATTGTAAATAGTGCTGCGATAAACATAGGGGTGCATCTGTCCTTTTCAAATTGGGCTGCTGCATTCTTAGGGTAAATTCCTAGGAGTGGAATTCCTGGGTCAAATGGTATTTCTATTTTGAGTTTTTGAAGGAACCTCCATACTGCTTTCCACAATGGTTGAACTAATTTGCAGTCCCACCAGCAGTGTAGGAGGGTTCCCTTTTCTCCACATCCTCGCCAACATTTGTTGTTGTTTGTGTTTTGGATGTTGGCCATCCTCACTGGTGTGAGGTGATATCTCATTGTGGTTTGAATCTGCATTTCTCTGATGATTAGCGATGTGTAGCATCTTTTCATGTGCCTGTTGGCCATCTGAGTTTCTTCTTTGGAGAAGTGTCTATTCATGTCCTCTGCCCATTTCTTAATTGGATTATTTGCTTTTGTTTGTTGAGGTGTGTGAGTTCTTTATATATTTTGGATGTCAACCCCTTATTGGATAGGTCATTTATGAATATATTCTCCCATACTGTAGGATGTCTTTTTGTTCTACTGATGGTGTCCTTTGCTGTACAGAAGCTTTTCAGCTTGATATAGTCCCACTTGTTCATTTTTGCTTTTTTTTCCCTTGCCCGGGGAGATATGTTCATGAAGAAGTTGCTCATGTTTATGTCCAAGAGATTTTTGCCTATGTTTTTTTCTAAGAGTTTTATGGTTTCATGACTTACATTCAGGTCTTTGATCCACCTTGAGTTTACCTTTGTGTATGGGGTTAGACAGTAGTCCAGTTTTTCCAACACCAGCTGCTGAAGAGGCCATCATCTCCCCAATGTATATCCAAGGCTCCCTTATCAAATATTATTTGACTGTATGTGTTTGGGTTGATGTTCGGATTTTCTATTCTATTCCACTGATCTGTGGGTCTGTTTTTGTGCCAATACAAAATTGTCTTGATTACTGTGGCTTTGTAGTAGAGCTTGAAGTCAGGGAGCGTAATTCCCCCTGTTTTATTCCTCCTTCTCAGGATTGCTTTGGCTATTCAGGGTCTTTTGCGGTGCCATATGAATTTTAGAATTATTTGTTCCAGTTCATTGAAGAAAGCTGTTGGTATTTTGATAGGGATTGCATTGAATCTGTAGATTGCTTTAGATAGTATAGCCATTTTGACAATATTTATTCTTCCTAGCCAAGAGCATGGGATGCATTTCCATTTGTTAGTGTCCTCTTTAATTTCTCTTAGGAGTGTCTTGTAGTTTTCAGAGTACAGGTCTTTCACTTCCTTCGTTAGGTTTATTCCTAGGTATTTTATTCTTTTTGATGCAATTGTGAATGGAATTGTTTTTCTGATTTCTCTTTCTGTTAGTTCATCGTTAGTGTATAGGAAAGCAACAGATTTCTGTGTGTTAATTTTGTATCCTGCAACTTTGCTGAATTCAGATATTAGTTCTAGTAGTTTTGGAGTGGAGTCTTTAGGGTTTTTTATGTACAGTATCATGTCATCTGCAAATAGTGACAATTTGACTTCTTCTTTACCAATCTGGATGCCTTGTATGTCTTTGTTTTGTCTGATTGCCGTGGCTAGGACCTCCAGTACTATGTTGAATAACAGTGGAGAGAGTGGGTATCCCTGTCTTGTTCCCGATCTTAGATGAAAAGCTTTCAGCTTCTCGCTGTTAAGTATGATGTTAGCTGTGGGTTTGTCATATATGGCCTTTATGATGTTGAGGTACTTGCCCTCTATACCCATTTTGTTGAGAGTTTTAATCATGAATGGATGCTGAATTTTGTCAAATGCTTTTTCAGCATCTATGGAGATGATCATGTGGTTTTTGTTCTTCTTTTTATTGATGTGGTGGATGATGTTGATGGATTTTCAAATGTTGTACCATCCTTGCATCCCTGGGATGAATCCCACTTGATCATGGTGTATGATCCTCTTGATATACTTTTGAATTCGGTTTGCTGTTATTTTGTTGAGTATTTTTGCATCCACGTTCATCAGGAATATTGGTCTATGGTTGTCTTTTTTGGTGAGGTCTTTGCCGGGTTTTGGTATTAGAGTGATGCTGGCTTCATAGAATGAGTTTGGAAGTATTCCCAATAGAGGGGTTTTAGATGGTCCTTGGAGAGATATTTTTACATTCCAAAAGGTTAGAGTGAGAATCCAGGATCCTTCCCATCCCTTCTTCAAGGAGCAAAGGTTTTTCTCCCTCTTTTTCAATGGCGGGGGTATGGGGCAGGGAGGGGAGATGGCTGCCTACCTCTTGTTTACAAATGGACGGAATCCTTTTTTCCATCCTGTCTATAGAGTGAAACCTGCTACTCACCAGGGAATTTCTATGGCACTCACAGCATTGCCTGTACTTTTTCTTCCAGCCAACCTTTTTTTTTTTACAATATTGTCCTTTTCCTGCCCTTCCTACAAATCTTTGTGTGCTTTCTATGTGTCGTCAAATGGCAAAGAGTCCTTAATGCCTACTATTCACAGGTCTCAGAGGTAAGCCTGTAAAACCTCCTAGATGAGGTTAGGACTAGAATCACATGGAAGGAGGCCCTTCCTGAGCAGGGTGAACTAGAAACCTCCTATCTGACACTGAGTCTGATGTGGAGGAGCAAAGCTAGAGGAAAGGGGATTAACACTGTAGTTTACTCTGGCCGTTGATCTGGTTGCTTCATAAAGAATGCTTTTCCCTGACCCAGGTGCCCCATGTTTCTGCTGTATCCACACATATAAAGCACAAAAATGGCACAAGTGGGGTAACAGTCCAGACCCTTCACAGTTCTTGGCAAAGCATCCTGCCAGCACTGCCATCGTAGACATTTCTGTTATCTTGTGTTCACGTCTGTGTACGTCAGTGAGAATTGCTTTTTCATAAATTCTGCCTGTTTTTCAAAGTTTTCATATAAAAATTTCTTATCTGTTTGCATGGGCTATTTTTATAGTAATAGAATGGTTATGAATACAGACTGACAGTGGCTCCTTGGCAAATGTTTTACAAATGCTTTTTCTTCCAGCCAACCTTTTTTTTACAATATTGTCCTTTTCCTGCCCTTCCTACAAATCTTTGTGTGCTTTCTATGTGTTGTCAAATGGCAAAGAGTCCTTAATGCTTACTATTCACAAGTCTCAGAGGTAAGCCTGTAAAACCTCCTAGATGAGGTTAGGACTAGAATCACATGGAAGGAGGCCCTTCCTGAGGAGGGTGAACTAGAAACCTCCTATCTGACACTGAGTCTGATGTGGAGGAGCAAAGCTAGAGGAAAGGGCAGTTTCTCTCCTCGAGATACTACCTAAGGGAAAGAGAAGATCATGGTTAGGATGCCCCAACTGGCTGGTCATGGTGGTTTAGGGCTTGGAATGTACACTCATCAGTGGGTAGGAAGAACTTCAGCATCTTGAATTCTACTTTATGATGGATCAGCTGGCATGCAGCCAGAAAGCAGAGTCTGTCTCCTCTCCTCACCCCGTGGAGTGGGGGGGTCACAGAAGAACAAGCTGAGCAGGATCCCCAGCCAGCAGGAAAAGATTGTGGTGTCAGGGGGCTGTGTTTGGATCAGAAATGAACAGGTTGCAAAATGGGACTGGATGCTGAGGGAAAGGCAAAGGAAGCAGTCTTCATGCTGGGTCCTGAGAGCAGAAGATACAGGAGGAATAGGGAGCTGGATATCCTTGGAGAGGTGGTTCTGAAGGTAGAGGAGGTCCCAGCCTAAATGCTGCTCAGGGGCCAACAGGCTGCATGCTGGGCACGTTCCTGCAGTCAGGTTTATTTGTAGAAAGAAACCAGATGGTAGCTGATCAGACAATGAGGTTTCTTTTCCAGATGTAAGATCTGAGTGTAGAGATGCCAGGAAGAATCCAGAGCTTTATGAAAACTGGGCCTCCCTTGGCTTCTGTAACTGAGAGGGAAACATATTCTCCCAGCCCGGGGCAAAATACCTTTGAACTGAAATCAGTCAAAGGGAAAAATAAAGTGAGAGAAATCCATTTATTGCTTACAAGCAGTCATCCACTTCTGCTCGCCTGTGTCTCTCCTGACCCCACTGCAGAAAAAGGGTCCCACCCAACCTCTTAGGTCCAGATATACCCTCACTTCTCCGTGTAATTACCTATTGATATGGAGATGGACTACTTCTCTCCATCCCTTGGAAACACCTATCGACATGGAGATGCACTGAGGCCAGGTGAGAGATTCTGGAAATACTGCAATTTTACCCATGGCCCACCCCTCCAGAAATCTCGCCTCACATTCTACTTGCTCCCCATCTTCTGCAATGGCCCCTGTGTGAGAAAACTGGAGCACTATAACCAGACTAATAACATACAATAACAACTGCAATAAAATCTTGATAATCCTCAAACTGGAGAATTCAGCTAGGTACAAAGTCATACAGATTTAGTCTATAGTTTGCTCGTTCCACAGGTGGTCAGTATCTGAACAGATAGGGAGTTCAGAGCAATTATCACATGGCAGCTGCAGCCAGGGGGTGGGTCCAGGCCACAGGGACTGTAGAAGAAAATAACCTTAAGGGTGATAAGATACATGTTTTAATGACACCAGCATAGGCAAATCTTGTCCATCAGGTAGGATGCATGCAAGAGAGTGGTCTTGTGACAGGACAGTGACAGGAATGGGATCTTGTCCTGGTCTAGCGTACCAGACTTTCACCCCCGCCCACCATAGATGGGTCTATATATAGGGCTATGGGAGGTACATGCACTGGTCATAACGATAAAACAAAACTTCCCCGCAAGATGTTCTTACCTCCCAGACATTTTAGGTATACTACTTTGAGGGCCACTCTGCTATTACTCCAGGAACACACAGAAGACCAGCTTCCAGGCCTTTTCCGCAAGGTGCTAGAAGGGCCAGCCATCACTAGTCATGTGTTGAAATGTCCAGGGCCATGTCCAGTGTCTCCAGTATTTAAAACGGACTGGCAGCAGGGTATTGCTCTGCTGGCCATATCCTGGCTTCAGTAAATCCTCTTTGGTTTGCACATACAATTGCATCGTAGAGGCAGCAATGTGTGTTAAATTGTCTACAGGGCTTAAGGCTCCTTTTCTGGGCTTCTCATTCAAATGCCATAGCACTGTCCATAAATGAATTGACCAGCCCTGTAGACTACGGGTGTCCGACTTCAGGTCAGATTTCAACAAACCATTGTACCTCTCTATCATGCCTGCCCCAGTAGGGTTATATGGTACATGAAACTTCCACTTTATTCCTAATTGCTGCACCCATTCTTATAATGCATGTCCAGTAAAGTGGGTGCCTTGATTGCTCTCAATCACCTGTGGCCAGCCATAGACTGAAAAGAGATGCTGTAGGGCTCCTCTTGGTGGTTTGCTGATCTGCATGACATGTGGGAAAAGCAACCAACAGGTAGGGAGTCCAGTAGCTGTGTCCACACAAGTCATGGCATACCGATATCCTTCTGATATGGGCAGAGGCCCAATATAGTCTGCCACCTGACAAGGGGTATTGGCCCCTTTACTATTGTCCCCTGTTGCTGCAGGACTCAGTGTAAGTCCCTCTTAGAGCACACAAGGCTCTGATGACTTATTCAAAGGTCAATGGTCAATGGGTTACAGCCCACATTGTCTTTTGCCCCATGTGCAACAAACAGGCTTTCCTTCTAGCCAACACACCTGGGCCATTGTATCTGCTTCATCATTCCCTGGGGATTTCAAAGGCAAATGGCCACTCACATGATATGCAGTAACTGTCTTATTCTGACCAGAGGCCCATAGGTCTTGACACAGCTCTTGCCCCAAAAGGAGCTGGTGACCAACCATCCAGTTGGCATGGTACCATGTTGGTAGCCACAGTATCAAGCCCCAATAGACGGCCCAGCTGTCAGTGCAGAGAACTATAGGGGAGGGCTCCTGGTTGATCATGAGCCATACTGCCAGCAACTCAGCCCATTGGCTGCTCTTCCCCTCTCCATCCTCCATCCATATTTTCTCATCTTAGGATGGAAAGCCACAGCCCTCCATTTCAGGGTCTGCCCACAGCAGGAGTCGTCTGTATACCAAGCATCTTCAGGTATGGGGGCTTTTCCCTCCTGATAAGGACTCTCGGCTACCAATGGTTCAAAAGCAAGTTCTTCTTGCTTTCCACTGGTATACATCATTGGCCCCAGTAAGCGTTGGAGTTCTCCACTTAAGGGGCTAGTAGAGAGGGCGCTCCTGTAAATATGTGCCCCATTTTGCCAGTGTAGGTGTCTGTGCCATTCCACTCTGTGGCCTTTGGGTTCACACCCACCCCACGATGGGATAGGTGGTTATTACCTTGGTCAGAGTTGTTCTGGTGATGGACTCATTGCCAGCAAGGTGTGATACACAGCAGCCAGTTGCTTCTCTACCAAGGTGTACCAGACCTCTGCTCCTTTCCATAGTTGTGACTGGAATCCAATAGGTTGGTGTGTCCATTCAAGCCGCTGCCAGAGGCCCCATCCATAACCATCTTCCATTACATGAACATCTGGCTCACAGGGTCTTGATGAATCCATTACACCCAAGACCTGTATAGCCTTGACTACTCACTTAGCAGCAGTAATAGCAGCTGTACATGTTTCATCCCAGTCCCACCTGATGCCCTTTCATACCAAACGGTATAAGGGCTTCAGAATTTGTTCCAAGTGCAGGATAAACACTCTCCAGTAACCCAAAAGACCCCAAAACTCTTGTAATACTGCCACAGTGGTAGGAGTAGGGAAAGCCTGGACCTTGACTATGAACTGCTTCTGGGATAACTTTAGTTTTACCTGACCAGACAACCCCCAAGAACTTTACAGACAAACCAGGTCCCTGAACCTTGGTGCTGTTCACAGCCCATCTTTTCTTCTAAAGATGTTGCAGCAGTCTAGGAACTGCTCCTTCTAAATCTGCAAGAGAATCAGATGTGAGCATGATATCATCAATGTAGTGATACAGCTGCTTCATTTGCAGTTTGTTCTGTGTTGCCAAGTCCTGGGCTACAAGTCCATGACAAATGGTGGGACTGTGGAGTATCCCTGTGGAAGGACAGTGAATGTCCACTGCTGGCCTTCCCACATGAAGGTAAACTGTTCCTGACTTTCCAGTGCTATGTCAATAGAGAAGAAAGCATCAGCAAGGTCCACAACATAATGATATGTCCCTAGTTCATAGGGTGTCCATAAGGGCTGCTATAGAAAGGACAGCAGCATGCAAAGGAGGTGCGACTTTATTCAATTCCCTGTAATCCATGGTCATATGCCAGGAGCTGCCTGGCTTTTTCACTGGCCACCCTGAGGAATTAAAAGGACTGCGAGTGGGCTTTATGATGCCCACCTTCTCCAACTTCTGTAGTGTGTCTCCAATTTTCCCCAGGCAATTCATATTGTTTAGTATTTGTCACTCACTGAGGTACAGGAAAAGCTACAGGCAGGTGCTTAGCATGTCCCCTCAGAACTGCCTTTACCACATGCACCCTCAGTCTGAACCCACCCGCAGTGGTCTGCAGCCACAGGCCCTGCAGGATATCTACCCCCAAAATATATTCAGAGATGGGAGAAATGTACACAGTATGCTCCTCTGGGGGTAAATGCCCTATCCCCAATGGGATTTGGGCTTTCATCACTCTAATTGTCTCAGTCTCATAACTATCTATCACATCAGGGGTCCCAGGAAAATGCTCAGGGTTGCCATAAATCAGAAAACATTCAGTTCCTGTGTCCACCAGCAGCAGGACACCTTGTACATTCACAGGGGACCAATGAATTGCTAATTCTACCTGGGGCCAATGGTCCCCATCACATCCCCCAAGTCACACCATGACATCCAGTCGTCTCCTGTGGGGGTGAGGGCCCAGGAGGGTCCTGAGTGCTGTTCCCCAGGAAGTCTTGCAGGGATGCAGGCCGGACATGGGGCTTTCCCTCCAACTTTCATGTCCTGGACCTCAGTAGCTAAAATTGCTGCCCTGGCTTTAATTGGTGCCACAGTTCTAACAAGATCCTCTTGGTTTGCCCATCAAATTTTTCTTTCACTACCCCGGGCTTTATCAAATCAACCCACATATGGATCTTTGAGACCTTCACAGGACCCTTTGCACCTCTCCTTTCAGTCATAGCCCATACTTCCTTCCATGCTCTTATTGTTTCAACCTCCTCCAGATGTGCTAAAGTGCAAGTAGCCTCACTTAGGGGTTGCCCTATGTAGGGGGCAAGAATAGTCACTAGGGACCCAAAGAGAGATAGGGGAGCTGTATGGAGCACCAGATTTCTCATTCCTACAGTGAACAACTAACTCCTCATCAGGACCCTGGGGGGTCCGTATTATAGATGATATTTTTCATGCCCAACTCCCATAACACCTGCTGGAGCTCTGCATATGTTTTCCAGCTAGTGGGTAAGTATGGTAAATCACCCTGATTAGGCAAACTGCCCTGATGGCTGCTGTCAGCCAATCCAGAAGCGCCTGATTCCCTGAGGTGTGATGGGCACTTTGCAACTGCTGCTGGAGGGAAGGGTGAGTTGTCAGGGAAGCCAGTCTGCCTATTTCAGAACACAACAATGTTTTCCACCCCTGTATCCCAGAGACATAAAAGCCATGTAGGCAGAGGTTCTGACGGCTTCTGCCGATACTGGATGTTCATGTCTACCAGCTCATTCTGGGTATAGTGCTCCACAACCTGGGGATGGGGTGGCTCCTCCCCCTGAGGAGCCCATGGTTGTTGCATTTTTATTTTCTTAATTATAACCAGGTGGGCCTTTAATATGGGAGAGGCTGGTGCCTGAGGCAACAGATCGCCCCTCAGCACCACCCTCTCATCTTCTCTACCATCTCCGGGGCTGAAGGCACCACTCTTTCCTCCCCCTCCCACATGGCCTCCTGTAATGCAGATTCTCCCGCTGCCTCCTCCCTCACTGCTAATGTATCTTGTAGGAGTGCGACCTGTCTTCTCAATAACTGTCTCTCTTTCTTAAGGACATCCCGTAGGTCATCACTCAGCTCTTCCAAGTGACGCTGAAGTATGTATCTCCTCTCCATGATCCTTTCCACTATCTCGAGAGAAAGACACCCCACAATCCTGGCTGTTTCACGGCCACTCAGCACCTCTAAGCAGTCTTCTATCTCACAGAGATGTTTCCACCATTCCCTAATTCTGAGGAAGGCCCCACCCATCTAGGGCATGTTTTACCCTAGAGCAATTCTCCACTAGGGGCTCCCCAGTTGGAAGCCCCACAGATAGGAGGCTCCTGGGTGAAGCTGCACCCTCTACCACTGTAGCCACTGGGGCCTTCCCACCATGCATGCGGGGTTCCGGGCATCTCCCCACCATCTCTAGGGGCAGCTCTCCCAAGGGTCACACCCATGTAGACAGATTTTGGGTTCAGAGGACCTGCTGACTACCTCCAGATGTAACTCCAGGGGAAAATATTCTCCCAGTCTGGAGCAAAATACCTTGGAACCGATATCAAAGGGAGAAATAAGGTGGGAGAAACCCATTTATTGCTTACAAGCAGTCATCCACTTCTGCTTGCCTGTGTCTTTTGGGACCCCACTGCAGAAAAAGGGCCCCACCCAACCTCTCAGGTCCAGATATACCCTCTCTCCTCCGTTTAATTACCTATTGATATGGAGATGGACTACTTCTCTCCACCCCTTGGAAACACCTATTGTTATGGAAATATACTAAGGACAGGTGAGAGATTCTGGAAATATCGCAGTTTTACCCACAATCTCTAAAGCCCTAGAGGTTGGTAGAGGCCTGTTTCCAGGAACAGCTGACCATTAACATACCTTAGGGATCAGAAGGTCACTCTTATTCATGTGAAATATCAGGCTGAGACTGGGAGAACCTGCTCTTTGCCTGGGGCCCTGGCTGGCGACCTCAAATGCTGAAATTCTGTTGGACAGCCAGTATGGGTGTGTGGGAGGCTCAGGCATGCATTCTTAGTACTCAAATCTCATTCTCTCTTTGCATCTCAGTAGTGAGGGCTCTTGCCACACTCCTGGAGACTAGACAGAATTGGCAGCAAAGAAAGAGAGACAAGTCAGGGTCATGCTGCCCTAAAGAAGCCTTTGGGGCTGGATGGTGGTGAGGGCAGTGACTTTGCTCCTTGCCCAGGTGCATAAATGAGAAACATCAGACTGCAGGCTGTTCAGGAGAGCTTGCCACAAGGGTGGAAATGTTCCATGTCACCCTCTCTGATATGGTAGCCACTAACCACACGTGGCTCTTGAGCACTTGAAATGTGGCCGTGATGCCGGAGTTCTTGTTCATGAAGCTGAAGGATGAGCTTAGCAAACACCCAAGGTAGGAGAGCAAGGTACAGGCTTTTATTTAGAAATAAAGTGAAAGGACAGAGCTCCCGGCTCATGCCAGGAGGGAACAAGAGAGCCCCGGGGTGGTGCGTTGTCTAGGGCTTTTATAGGCAAAATGAGGATTTTTTTGAGAACATGAAGAAAAGGCTTAGGGGTGTGGACTTGTTAAGTGGTGTCTGAATATCTAGAATTAACTTAACACAAGGAATTTCCTGCCCGACTTTTCTCTGGGACACCTGGGTCTTGGTCTAGGAGCATATCAAAAGGCAGCCTGCCCAGCCCGCAAGGTGGGCTGAGATATTGTCTGTTTGCTAAAGAGTAAGTTAAAATTCTTACTTCTTAAACTTCCTGGGTGTTAAAACGCAATCTTATCTTTAAGGTAGAATCTTTCTTGCCTTTTAATATGTTGTTTACAGCTGGGTCTGCATGCTAAATTAGTTGCCCAGTTTGTAAAATCACTCCATCAGATCTGAAAGAGGAAAGACAGCACATAGGCCTGGGCCTTTTAGCATGCTAAAGTGACTCTTACAAATGATTAGCATTATAAAAACATGGGCTGCTCTTCTTTATCTGGGGAACATTAACTGTTCTTACTGAAGAATGACCCTAGAGCTTAATGTTTAACACAGAGTTTTGGTAGGGAGTTTCCTTGCATGTAGTTACATTGCTCTGACTGCAGATATTCTGCCTTGCTTTTTCCAGAGACCCTCACCCTACTCTGACTACATCCACAGTCCCTGTCTCAAAACTGCATTGGAATCTATGTCCAGTGAGTTTTGCTTGAGGGTAAGGAGATGTGACATTAGGGCTGGGGAAAGGTCCCTACTTCCTAGAACTTCTGGTGTCATCTACAGGGCAGGAAGAAAAGATCAGCTGCAGGCAGTTGGCCTCTGGTCTGAAGGCACCCTAAGGCATGGGTCACAGTACTAGTCGAGGAAGTGGGTAGGTACAGAGAAGACAAAAGCCTGGGACATTTGCAAGGTCAAGTCTTATTTTCCAGCCCTTCTCTGTGAACCTAAAGCAAACTCCCAGCCTGTCTTATCAAGGAGAGGCGAAGAGTGAGGAGGGCAAGAATTCACAGCTCAGTGTTTCCTCCAATTCCCCAAGTCGACTCCAGCCCCACTGCATGCGAGTAATCTTTAGTGTCCCCCCCCTTCCCCCCTGTGGCTGAGAGCTATGTTGGATTGGGTTAGGACTAGGTGACAGGATGACATAATGATGCCACTTGCCCCCTGTGATATTGTGACAAACAATAAGAAGTATATATTTGGTTTTCATCTCTGTTACTGGCACAGAGGTCCTGAAACCCTTGGAATTTGTAAGTCAGGAAAGTGATAAAGGTGTCTCCTGTTATGTTAATGAGGTGGATTTTAGAAAGCATCTAAAGATGGGGGCTTGTTGCCAGGAGAACCGACTGTGTGATTAGTGGGTTGGAAATTTTAGTCCCACTCCTTTAACCTCAGTGGAGGGGAGAGGGGCTGGAGTTGAATTAACAGATAATGGCCAATGATTTATTCTGTCATGCCTATATAATGGGGCCTCCATAAATGCACAAAAGTGTGGGGTTCAGAGAACTTCTGGATTGGTGACATGGAGAGATTTGGGGAGCACGGACAGAGCCTGAGAGCTCTGAGTGCTTTCCCCACACTTTGCCCTAATCATCTCTTCCATCTGGCTTCTCCTAGTTATATCCTTTTTTAATAAATAATCTGATAATTAAAGTGTTTCTCTGAGTTCTGTGAGCTGCTCTAGCAAATTAATCAAACCCCAGGAGGGGATCATGGGAGCCTCTAATCTATAGCTGGTTGGTCAGAAGCACAGCGGACTACCTGGACTCGAGATGGACTTCTAGATTGTGTGTGTGGTGGGAGAGAGTCTTGTAGGACTGAGCCCTGCACCTGTGGGACCTGATGCCATCTCCAGGTAGATAGTGTCAGAACTGAGTTGAATTGAGGATATGCAGATTATGTTGGAGTATTGGTTGGTGTGGGGAAAAAAACCCCACATGTTGGAATTGGGTGACAGAATTGGGCCTCCTAACCGGACTCCTGCTTCTAGCCTCTCTGTCCACCACAGCCTTCAAGTTTTGTCTTCCTCAGAAACTGCTTCTTTCATGGCACAGCCCTGCTCCCTACCACCTCCTGTCACTCTTGCAGGCCTGCTCCCCTTGGGCGCTCAGGCTCCTATGGGGTCCTTGGCTATGCCTCCAGCCTCTCCTTTTGGCCCTCATTCAGCATAATCTTTCATCTGTTCTCTGCCAGGAATGTGCTTATCCAAATCCTGCCCCTGTGCATGTGGCTCTATGCTTTTGCAGCCTTTCCACCTGCCCTAGCTCGCGTCATCTCTCCTTCCTTGACTTCCTCAGGACTTACATGTGGATCCTGTGCCCACCAGGACTGGTTCTCAATAAGGAAGCACCTCACTGGTCTTGCTGAAATAATGTCCTGCTCCTCCACTAGCCCCTCACTGCTCCCACCAAATCCAGCCTCATGGGAGGGTGCCGGAAGCCTGTAGATAGGGTGCAGTTTCTTCTCAGGGAAGAGTGTAAGGCTTTTCTCCCACACGCTCTGGGCACTTCAGTGAAGCCCCCAAGGTTTATCGTGGGGAGCAGGGGAATTGGCATGGTCAGGGAAGTTGAGGCAGGAGACTCTGAGCACCTCCCTCTGCCCACTAGATCCTCCCTGGGCTCTCCAGTGCACTGAACCTGGGTGATGCCATCAGGCTCAAAGCTCAGGCAACTTAAACACGTGGTAAATGGGATTGTGGCCATCATGCATCAGGAAACCACCGATGTGGATCACAAATGGCAGGGTGCTTCATCCAAACTAGCTTCCTCTTCTCTCTGGCATAACTTACTACCAGGTTCAGCTGTTTCTTGAGAGCTCTCTAGGGCCTGAAGTGTAAGGCCACATTGTCAACACAGAGAAGGACATTTGTCTATGTATTAATAGGAGATCATGGGTCTCAAAAAGCTGTACCCGCAGTATAGGGGCTAAGAGAAAAGGTTCCCCTCTGCTTTATGACCAACGATGACAGGGTGGTGGTGGGAATAATGAGAACAGCAGACAGACCTGGTTTCAAATCTTTCCTCCGTTATTTACTAGTTGGGTGAGAGACTCAGTCTCAGAGCCTCAGTTTCCTTATCTGGGAAGTGGGGATACTAATGGTAACCACCTCATGGAATATTGTAAGGATTAGGTGGAATCATGCACTTCAAACAATTAGCACAGATCCTGGGATGAAGTAAGTGCTTAATAAGCATTAGCCACTATTGATAGTATTTGAAGAGTGGTATCAATCCTAGGATTAATGTGTAGTATTAGAATACAAACATGTATTAGGTTGTAGTTGCCAGTACATGAAATGTACTTGGGTAGAAAGCTGTGAGGTTTGGCTTTCTTGTGACCACAGAAGTGAAGTGAGCCAAGGGCACCAGTGGAATATGACCCTGGGTCTTAGCTAAGGACAGATGGGGTGAGTGTTCCTTCTGGTTGCCTGAGTTTTGAGTGGCTTCCGCATGCTAATGTCATCATGCGAGCAAAGCCTGTATAGATGAGATAAATAATAATCAGGGGTTGTACATCCATGGCTCATGAGCCCCACTTGTAGGAAGGGGTTGGGTAGCATTGGAAAGAGTTAGAAGGGGTTAATTACTGAGGCTGCACAGAAGAGTGTGTGCTGTAGGCCTTGGGCCTGGAGTTTGAAAGCCTCTTCTTATGCATGTGCCTGCCGGTTATTTCTCTCCCAAGCATGGCCAGAACTGTGAAGATGAACCTCATGCCCTAGTCTGTCCTGCTTGTGCATGCCATGGCAGTAAGAACACTCAGAACTGGGAAATGGTGGCAATCACTGCTCCCGTGGCTTCTGGGAGCGGGCTTAGGTTGCCAGATGGCGCAGTTTGCTGCCTTGTTGCATTCCCTGCCTTTGCTACATCTAAAAAGGGCAAAGGCTGCCTGTGTAAGTGGGATTGGATGCCAACAATATTATTAGTGTGGCTGATATTGTTACTGTCACCACCACCACTACCACCATCAGTTATAAAACTAGAGAAGGTTATCAGTTGAATCAGACAACTACCATTGAGTATTCAGATTCCTTTGTTTAGAGAAAGAAGGAAAAAGACACTAAGTGACCTGAATGGACATTGAGGTTCATTTCCTCAGAAGCAGAGGCCAGAGAAGGCAGCGAGATATGTCCAGGGAAGCAATCTGCCTGTTAAGGTACAGCACTTTCTCCAACTCTCCAAGACTGTTTTGCTGGCCTGCTCTGTGGTATATCCCCTGCAGGTGCAGTTTGCACATTGTCCTATGCAATCCTTGGAACAACCCCACAATGTAGGGGTCTTTGTACCTATTTTACAGTTAAGGTAAAGGAGGCTCAAAGACCTTAAGGAGTTTGTCCACTTTGATCCAGCTAGTCAATGTGAGTGGAATTTGAACTCAGGTCTGTTTGGATCTAAAATTCTCCAATTCACAATTTTGATGTTTCCATTTTCCTTCTCAGTAAAATGGAGTGAAACTGCTTGTAAGGCTGTTCTAACCCCAGTGACTGCAGGTGACCATCAAGTATTAGAAATGGGAAAGAACCCAGTTTGATAAAGCAGCAGCTCTGTGTCTGAACAGAGTAACTCAGGCAAGAAGTGTGAGCCTGGAGCTGGCACCTGGCTCCAGCAGCTTTGGGAGGGAAGCTCTGAGAAGGTAGGGATTGGGACCTGTACAGTCTGTCTTCCTTGAGCCATTTGGTCTCCATGGGAAGGACAGTAAAGATGCTAGTGTTACCGGCTAAGAACACTGCTGTTTTTCCCAGGATTGTGTCTTGGAGGCAATGAAGAGTCAAGCCAGCAGACAAGAGTACAGAGCAACCAGCAAAGATCTTTTAATGAGTGAAAGAGAAAGCTCCTGCTACTCAGGCAGGGCTCCAAAGAAGGATGCCATCAGGGATGTGGGGTCTGGGGTTTATATTGCCTCCTGAGAGGAGGAAGTCCCACCCTTCCTGGACCAAATAGAGAACTGAACTGATGACATCACAACCCACCCTTGATTGGCTGCAAGTACAATGCTTTATTTGCACAGGGCATAACCAATCAGAGCTGAGGTCTATCTAAGTGTACTTTTGAATGGCTGGGTTGGATTGGATATTCTTGAAACTTACAGGGCCCTGAACTCTATCTGCCTGCCTCCCTCTATCACCTGCCTCACTAGCTTCCCTTATACCTCTCTGCCCTTTCTCCTAGCTGTTAATGCCTCCACCTGACTGGACTTTCAGCTCTGAAAGCTCTGTCCTCCTTACCTCTGGATGCCTCTCCTTTCATCCCTCTTCACCATGGGCCAGCACCAGCACCAGGGCCTTCCTGGAACAGTGGCTGGGGCCTTGATCCCTTTGTCCATGTGGCCAGGCAGATCTTGCTTCTCTGGGAATTCTTGTGAGTGACCCAAATACAAAAGTGGGAATCAAAGCCCCCAGGACTTTGAGATCTTCACATTGTCACTGAACTGGCAACAGCAGCCGCACTGGCAGGACCCACAGCACCCTGTGACTGTTAGGATGCCAGCTGCCACCGAAGCCCCAGCAGACAGGCTTCTCTGATGTCGCTGGTCCAGCTCAAACACATACCCAGCAACTGCAAGACCCTCCAAGGACAGTTCCTTTTTTTCCCCATGAAAACTCTCATGGATGTGCTTTTGTTAAAAAAATAAGTTGAGGTTTAATTTATATATTAAACTGCATCCATTTTATTTGTACATTTGGTGACTTTCAATATATTTATACACCCATGCAATCCATGTCACAATCAATATATAGAACATTTCCATCATCCTAAAATGTTCCCTGTACCCTATCTCAATTTTCCCTCTACCCCTGGTCGTAGGCATCCAGTGATGCGCTTCCTGTCATAAGTCTTTTTTGTAGTTTTGTTTAATGAAATCACACAGTATGTGTACCCTTTGATGTCTGGCTCCTTTCACTCAGCATGAGAATGTTGAGATTCATCCATGTTATTGTATGTATCACAGGTCTTTTTTTTTTTTCGGAGTAGTTTTCATTTGTATAGTGGGCATTTGGATTTGTTTCCAGTTTTTAATTAGTATGACTGGAGCTGCCATGGACATTTGCATACTAGTCTTTGTGTAGGGGTATGTTTTAATTTCTCTTGGGTAACACCTAGGAGTAGAATGGCTGAGTCTGTGGTACATGTATGCTTAACTTTATAAGAAATTGATGTTAAGTTTCATCAAATGCTTTTTCTGCATTCAGAAAGCAAATCCTGCAGGTTTTCTCCTTTGATCTGTTCATATGGTGAGATATAATAATTGAATTTCAAGTTAAATATTCAAATGCTTGGTCCATGATGTGTTATCATTTTTATATATTGCCTGATTCTATTTGCTAAAATTTTGTTAGTTTTTTTGCACTTATATTATGAAGAAAATTGGCCTCAGTTTTTCATTTCTTGCAATGTTTGCCTGGTTTAGGTTCTGTGGTAATAATGTTGGTTTTATAAAATGAATTGGGAAGTGTCCCCTCTTCCTCTGTTCTCTGAAAGAGTTTGTGTAGAATTGATATTGTTTCTTCCTCAAATACTTGATAAAATTTATTAATAAAGCTATCTGGGTCTGAGGTTTCTTTTGCTAGAGGTTTTAAATTACAAATTTCTTTAACAGATATTGGGATACTCAGATTTCTTATTTCTTCAGTTATTTTATTAATTTGTATCTTTCAAGACCTTGGTCTATTTCATTGACGTTGTTGAATTTATTGGCAAAAATAATTTCATTATTCTCTTTTGTCCCTTTAGTGGCTGTAAACTTGATAGTGGTGCCCCTCTTCAATTTCTGCTATTGGTAATTTGTGTTTCTCCTTTCATTTCTTTTTTTAAATTGAGGTATAACGAGTATAAAAATATTATATTAGTTTCAGGTGCATAACATGATTTGACACTTGTTTATATTGTGAAATGATCACCACAGTGTCTAGTTAACAGTGGTCACCTCACATAGTTAAAAAAAATGTTTTTTCTTGTGATGAGGCCTTTTAGGATCTGCTCTCTTAGCAACTTTCAAAGATGTAATACAGTATAATTAGCTATAGTACACCCCCTCTTTCATTTCTGATATTGTTAATTGTGTTTCCTCTCCTTTCAACTTGGTCAGTCTGGCTAAGGGTTTGTCCATTTAACTGATTTTTTTTTTCCAGGAAATAAGCTTTTGGTTTGATTTTTTTTGTTTGACCATATTCTATTTCATTGATTTCTACTTTTTAAAATTATTGCACTCCTTCTACTTTGCATTTACCTTGCTTTCCTTTTTCTAGGTGGAGATAGAGGTGTAGATCATTAATTTTAGACATTTCTTGTTCTTGTTTCATTATTAACATTTCAAACTTACAGAAATGTATGCCTTAGAAAGGGAGCATTTCCGATAATCCAAGCCCTATGAGGTAACTGCCTTTTACCACCAAATTTGCCAAAGGACTTGACATTGTTTTAACAGGTCACATGTCTTTGAGTGTGTGTGCTTTTACCCATGACATGCCTCCAGACTGGAATACCCTGCCCAGTGTTCTCCACCTGGTAAATTCTCACTTTGTAAGGTTGACCTTATAGGCCACCTCTTCCTTGAACCAACTTTCTGTTCTTCCAGAGTTTTTCTCTTCTCTCTGCAGCGCCGGATTTTGTACATGACTTTACTATAGTGTTCACTGCATTGGAAAGCTAAAACTTGAATGTGATCCATGTGTTTCCAATGTCCACACTCCTGTGTGCTTTGCTGCTGCTTTGGAATTTTTCCGTTGGGTTTTAGGGTAGTGATCTGTGATTCTTGATTTTCCATACTTTTTTTTTTAATTAAGATAGTTCACAAGCTATCAAGTTCACCTTTTTAAGGTGCACAATTCTAATTATTACAAGTTTTTAATCTCAAATTTATTTATGAAAAGAATTATATATATCTTGGTACTTCCAGTTCCTGGTATTGTACTTAAAGCTCAATAGTAAGACATTCAATAAATGGTTCCTTAATAAAAACGTAAATGACCAGTATTTCTCAAACTTAATGTGTACGCAGATCACCCGGGGAGAATGTTAAAATCCAGGTTCTGAGTGGGATGTGGAATCCGAGATCTAATCTGACAAGCTGTGTACATGATACCCATGCTGCTGATCTGAGTACCACACTTTGAATTGCGAGGCTCAAAGCTACCTGCTCTCCAGAATAAAGGTCGTTCCCTTGAGCTCTCACAAGGGGGCGCAATGGGCAAACATTTCTACGGCTATTTATAACACCGCACTGAATGAATTCCTGTTACATGCATTTCAGCAGCTGGATTTTTTTTTTCATTATTTCATGAAGCGAGCACAGTAGATATCTCAGTATACTAAAAATAGATTTTCCTTTAAGTCGTATCTAAAGAATTTGCCAAGATTATGCTCACAGAAACTGGAACCATTCAGTATCTCTGTCATTAGAAGTGTCAAATAAGAATAGTACTAAAAAATTATTACATATGAAAGATGTGAAAATAATCCTAATAATAAAAGTAATAATGATAGTAGCAGGCATTTACTGATCCCTATTAAACATGTGGTCTAGTACTAGTTACCTTTTTTTAAAATAATTTATTTTGGTATCATTATTCTACAATTACATGTGCAGTATTATGGTTATTAAACTACCCCCTTCATCAGGTCCCCCCCACCAACCCCATTAGTAATAGTTATCTTACATAGTTTCAAAATCCTTCTAACCACCCCATGAAATAGGTAACACAGCCCTCATTTTACAGGTGAGGAAACCAAAGCTTGGAGAAATGAAATAAAATCCCCATGTTCTGGAGGTCATAACTGGAAGGGTAGAGTTTGAATATGCTCCATATTTTTTCCAAAGTCTACCCTCTTGTGTGCTGTGCTACTTCATGGGAATTTTGTATTGGGATTTAGAGCTGTGATCTGATTCTTGATTTGCTGTGCCCTTCTAAAATTGAGATGAGATTCATATATCTTGAAATTCATCCTTCTAAAGTACGTAGTTCACCCGTTTTTAGTATCAAACACAAGGTCGTGTAACCATTTTAACTATCTAATTCCAGAATATTTTAGTTACTTGAAAGAGAAATCTATACCCATTAGCAGTCACTCCTATTTCCCCTCCCCTGCAGCCCCCTGAAAACCGCTAATTTACTTTCTGTCTCTATGGATCTGCCTAGTTTAGGCATTTCATATAGATGGAATCAAAAAAGGTGTGACCTTTTGTGTCTGGCTTCTTCATTGAACATGTCCAAAAATCATCCATTTTGTGGTATATATAAGTCCTTCATTCCTTTTTATATCTGAACAATATTCCATTGTATGGATATCCCACATTTTATCCATTCATCAATTGATGGACATTGGGTTGTTACCATTTTTTACCAGCTATGAATAATGCTGCTATAAATATATATGTATAAATTTTTGTGTGAACATACTTTTCCCAATTCTCTTGGGTACATACCTAGGAGTGGAATTGCTGGGTCATATATTAACTCTGTGTTAGCTGCCCCATTTTGCATTCTCACCAGCAGTTTTCTCCATATACTTGCCAGTGCTTGTTATTGATTTGTCATCCTCTTCTGATAAAAAATTAATTGAAGGGGAACTCACCAAATTCTCAAACATATTTCAATATAAGATGCCCTTTAATTTTTTTAAAGAAATGAGTGGGCTTCTGTATGCTCCTGTGGGAAGATCACTGAACTGGACTTCTCTACCATCACCCCTCATTCTCTATCATCAACTGTGTGACCCCCTAGCATGATCTGGTCCTTTAGATTCTCAGCTATAGATCTGGAATAATAAAACCTGATTTGCTTCCCTGGTGGTTCTGGCATGAAGCTAAAACCATGAGAAAGCACTTTTCACAAAAGAAAGAGTTGCCACCAAGTTAATGAAGTTTAAGTACCGGTGGTCCTCTCTTGCACAGGCCCTTTGCAAGGCCCTAGCGTCTGTAACCCTTCTCCTCTAGGGGAGTGGCACCGAGTAGCCAAGGGCATGTTGAGTTGTTGAGTCAGAGCTAAGGAGGAGTTGAGTAGGGTTCTAAATGACTTGTTTCTAAAATGTGAGTCCTAGATATCAAAAAGTCATAGCAGTATCTTCACCTATTCAGCTACAGACTGCACTGCGTCTAATACCTGCACCACATTCTGGGAATATAATTTTGCTAGGGTAGTTGGAAATTTTAATATAGCTCCCCTGAATAACAAATGATGGAACTTAAAATAAGCAAAGATATTGAAGAACTAAATAACATGACTAATAAGCCTGACAAAATGGATACATATCACACTTTATGTCTAACAAATAGAATATGTATATTTTGATCATTAATTGGATGTTTATTAAAATTGACCATGTTCTAGGCCATAGAAAAAGATCTAATTTAATCTGAAGAGCCAATATCCTGCAGATTGTTGTCTGTTTCATAATGCAATAAAGTTGAAAATCAGTAACAATAAGTTTTAACATTTCCTTTTTTTCCTAGAAACCAGCAAACAATAAATCAAAGCCAAAATCAAAAAAAGTCCCCTGCATCTTTGGGTTAAAGGGATCATCATATATCAGAATTTGTGAGGCACAGCCAAAGCAGTATTTAGCAGGGAAATTCTACTTTCAAATACACTTCTCAGAAAACAGAAACATTTGAAGGCAAATGAACAAAGTATTCAGTTACAATAGCTTCAAGAAGGCAATAGAGAAAACTCTACTAGTGGCGGGTATAGAAAAGCTCAGTACAATTCGTGCTCTGACTTACACATACCCGGGGCTGAGGGAGCCCTCCAGAGGCATCTAACCTGGAGAGGTGACATGTGAGCTGAGTGTGCTGGGCTGTGAGGCATTAATTAGGATATGGGAGAGAAATTGTGGGGAAAACAAAAAGGAAGTGGCCAGCTGGAGTGAAGGGTTCCCATAGAAGGTTGGTCAGAAAGAAGGTGGGTCATGTCAGACCATGAAAGTGAAATTTTTTTTCACTTTCTTTGCCGTGAAATTGATAGGGAGGCCTCACACAGTTTTAAAAAATAAGTGGTGGATGATGATCAGTAGAGGGAAGTGGTTAAGAGAGCTCTGGGATCAGATGATGCTGGGTTTGAATCTTACTCATCCAAGCAGTAGGATTCAAGCTGTGTGCTTATCCTCGAGCCACTTCACCCCTGCAAGTCTGAATGTCCTCCTCTGTAAGTGGGTAATAATGACAGTTATCTGATCAGTTTATTGGGTATGTAAAGCACTGAACACAGTGCCCGGCATGGAATTAGGGCTTCTCTGTTCTTCTGGTTGTAATTATTCATAGTGCACCCTTTCATTATGAAAAGTGTATGTTTGGCTGAAAAATTATATGGTCACATCTAGTTTGTGTGTGTGTGTGTTTTAAAGGGGTCACCCTGTCAAATGGATTTGAAGGACACCAAACTTGAGACAGAGAGGTTGGTTAGGAGGGGCTGGAACCAGGCAGGTGATAACTGAGTGGAGGGTTCAGAACAGAGGTATGCTTTTTTTTAAAGCAGCATTTATACAATTGGTGACTAATAAGGCTTATACTAATGCTTCTGACTTAGATGACTGAGTAGATGGTGACAGGGACTTCACCAAGGTGAGGCCTACAGAAGGAAGCTCAGATTCAGGATGACAGCATATGGGATGGTGAATTTGGGGTATGTTAACTTTGAGATGTCTGAGGTTTGCAATTTGGAGTAGTTCATTAGAGTCAGAAAACAACCTGAAGTTCAGAGAGAGGCCAGGTCTGGAGATGAAGATGTGGGTCTTACCTGTATGTGGAAGCAGATGAGATCAGTCAGGAAGAGAAGTGAAAAGTGAGAGGAGATGAGGGCTGGGGACCAAGCCCTGAGGAACACTGCCAGACAGGTGTCCAGGAAGGATGTCATTGCCTGGGAGCTTGGGAAAGCCAGGAGAAACTACGGGCACAGGAGCCGAGGAAAGAAGAGTCTCAAGAAGCAGTAAATCACCGATGATGTCAGTACAGTGCAGAGGTCACATGTGATGAGGGCACAAACGTGCCCTAGGGTCCAGCCCTTGTTCAGTCATGGCTTCTTTGGAAAGAAAGGTTCTGTGGAGTGGAAGGCGTGGGATTGCATGGCAGAAAGTTTATTTTGTTTGGCAGTGAAGGAAAAATGAAGAGTTAGGGTGTGTTTACTTATAAAAGTTTTCAGAATCATAGATTCAAGTCAAATCCATAATTGTGATAATTAAAATAATCCATTTGAAAGTTATAATACAATTTTTGTGGCTGACGAATAAGCATCCATAGATGTTTTTTATTGTGCACTAACGCTGTGCCAGGCACTCTACCCTCATTGTCTTGTGTGATACAGCTACAGTATGAGGACTGTGCCCCTTTGACAGATGCTGAAAGTTCAGAGGCACTGTGTGACCTGCACAATAATCACACAGCTACTGAGCATGTCACACTTGTCTCTGACCCACTCCGAAGCCCAGGTTTCCTCCTCTGAACTTCAATTCCAACCTCAGAACATCCTCCTGCTTTTAAGTGTCTGGAAAAAGTAGCTACTTATGTAATCCCCACTTAAAGAAAAATGCTGTAAGTTTCACCTACTTATCAAAGAAGGTGATCACTTGTTTGCACAGGGCACCCTGGGGATCTCAGAAATGTTAAAGGCACTTAAAAAAAATAATTGCCCTTTTTGTGCTGAGAGCGAAGAGTGGAAAATGACCTGTCTTTCTGACCTGAACCCTGGTTTAGGGGAAGAAGGAAACTTTGTATATCTTTCAGTCCCAAAAAAAGGGGGCCTTGTCCCTGAGTAAAATAGCAAGTTTCATCTTAAACTTCAAGAATGATGTCTTTTCATGTCTTCATGGGGGACCTGAAGCCCTGCCAGAATTCTTGAGTGAGAAACCAGATCCAGCTCACCCTGGCCAGTCCGCACCACTCCCTGCCGAGCGTGAGGCTCCTTCAGGGGTGTGAGCGCACCCTTGTCTGCAGAGCTCCGTTTGTGTGTTCCTGTTTTCATCACATACATGTTCTATATCGCCTTTTATATGTGTGGAGCATTTCATGATACAGTTCAGAATGCACTGCTTAAAAATGTAAACAAAAAAGGAAGACGAACATTTTCAAAAGAAAAACGTCTGAATAAGGGGCATGGATAAATACAACAGGGTAATACAGTTCATGGAATATTATGCAGTTAAAAGAGTGGGCTAGGTTTGTTTCCATCAAATTGCATGAAGCTCAGAAAATCCATTATTGTGTGCAATTAGCACACTGCAAAATGACATACGCAAAATGACACTTTACATTATGTAAATGTAAAATAATCTGTAAATTTTCTGTGGATACAGTTGTATGAAAAGTGTGTATTAAGGACATACGCCACCCCTAAAATCATGGTTACTTTAGTAGCTGGGAGGTGTTGACTCTGCTGATGAAATTGGGATTAGTGGATGTTGAGAAAGACTTCAGCTTCATCTGTAACAACTGTTCAAAAGTGTGGTCTGAAAGTATCCATGACTCTTTCAAGGGGTCTTGGGAATCAAAACTGTTTTCATAATAACTTTAAGATGTTATCTGCCCCTTTCATGGCGTGGACATTTGCAATGATGGTGCAAAACCTGCCGTGTGGGTAAAACCGCTGGGCCCTTAGTGCAGTGGCCCCCAACCGTTGGAGTCGTCATGGCAAATGTGCACTGCCATTCATTGGAAGTGACAAAATCAACCTGTCAGCTTCATTTAGGAATGACCTTGAGGAAGTGTAAGTATAATTAATTTTATTAACTCTTGGTCTTTGTGTACACATTTAAAAAAATATTCTGAGTAATGAAGTAAGCATGAAGTACCTCTACTGCCTTCTAAAGTACGATGGTTGTCTTCAAAAGCACTTGTGTGTTTGAGTTGAGAGTTCAATTAACACATTTTTTTTTAATGGAACAGCATTTTTATTTGAAAGAATGACTGACAGGGAAACTGGTTTTTCAGAATAGGGTATTTGGCAGATTTATTCCTGAAAATGAACAAAATGAGCCTGTCATTTCTAGGGAAACAACTGACAATATTTGTTCCCAATGACAAAAATACCAAGTTTTCCAACAAAAATTGGAATTTTGGAAAACTTGTTTCAGCCACCATGAGCTTGACAGCTTCTCAATCCTTAAAATAATTTTCTGATGAGACTTAAAGTAATATTAACAAGTGGGATTTTTTTGATGCTTATAATAAAATGAGCCAATATTTGGAAGATCTGCATAAGTCAGTGAGTCAATATTTTCCAAAAGGCCATTGTATTTTGTTACAAAGTAATTGTATTGTCTGTTTTTCTGTTTTTGCAACTCTAAAATATTATTCCTTATCTTGTAAGAAACCTAGATTGTTAGAATTCAAGTTACTTATGCATGGAGCAAAAACTCAGTGGTATATATAACTCTGAAGAACATTTACTTACCTTTTTCTCCCAATTATCTTATCCTTCATCTTCCATTTTCCCCACTTCCCTTTTTTCCTGCTTCTCTTCCCCATGCGCCTGAGCCAAAATGACAAATGCCCCCAAGAGCTGCTGCTGTTCACATGTGTGCACATGTGTGTATGCGGGGAATGTAGCTGTTGGTGGTACCAAATAATGGCTGTCCCCCTCCCACCGGTGTTGGCATTAATACAACCCATTTCCTCTGTTCTACTAAGAGAGAAACCTGGAGGACAGAAGAAATTTTTTTTTAGTTTATTTTGGTATCATTAATCTACAATTACATGTGCAATGTTATGATTATTAAACTACCCACTTCATCAAATCCCCCCCACCAACCCCCATTACAGTCACTGTCCATAAGCATAGTGAGATACTATAGAATCACTACTTGTCTTCTCTGAGTTGTATAGCCCTCCCCACGCTCCCCCAACATTACGTCTGCTAATTGTAATGCCCCTTTTTCCCCCTTATCCCTCCCTTCCCACCCATCCTCCCCAGTCCCTTTCCCTTTGGTAACTGTTAGTCCATTCTTGGGTTCTGTGAGTCTGCTGCTGTTTTTTTCTTTCAGTTTTTTTCTTTGCTCTTATGTTCCACATATGAGTGAATCATTTGATACTTGTCTTTTTCTACTTGGCTTATTTCACTGAGCATAATACCCTCTAGCTCCATCCATGTTGTTGCAAATGGTAGGATTTGTTTTCTTCTTATGGCTGAATAATATTCCATTGTGTATATGTACCACATCTTCTTTATCCATTCATCTACTGATGGACACTTAGGTTGCTTCCATTTCTTGGCTATTGTAAATAGTGCTGCGATAAACATAGGGGTACATCTGTCTTTTTCAAATTGGGCTGCTGCATTCTTAGGGTAAATTCCTAGGAGTGGGTGTCCTGGGTCAAATGGTATTTCTATTTTGAGTTTTTTGAGGAACCTCCATACTGCTTTCCACAATGGTTGAACTCATTTGCATTCCCACCAGCAGTGTAGGAGGGTTCCCTTTTCTCCACATCCTCGCCAACATTTGTTGTATGTGTTTTGGATGTTGGCCATCCTCACTGTTGTGAGGTGATATCTCATTGTGGTTTTAATCTGCATTTCTCTGATGATTAGGGATGTGGAGCATCTTTTCATGTGCCTGTTGGCCATCTGGATTTCTTCTTTGGAGAAGTGTCTGTTCATGTCCTCTGCCCATTTCTTAATTGGGTTATTTGCTTTTTTTTTGTTGAGGTGCATGAGTTCTTTATATATTTGGATGTCAACCCCTTATCGGATACGTCATTTATGAATATATTCTCCTGTACTGTAGGATGTCTTTTTGTTCTACTGATGGTGTCCTTTGCTGTACAGAAGCTTTTCAGCTTGATATAGTCCCACTTGTTCATTTTTGTTTTTGTTTCCCTTGCCCAGGGAGATATGTTCATGAAGAAGTCGCTCATGTTTATGTACAAGAGATTTTTGCCTATTTTTTTTATGGTTTCATGACTTACATTCAGGTCTTTGATCCATTTTGAGTTTACTTTTGTGTATGGGGCTAGACAGTAGACCAGTTTCATTCTCTTACATGGAGCTGTCCAGTTTTTCCAATACCAGCTGCTGAAGAGGCTGTCATCTCCCCATTGTATATCCAAGGCTCCTTTATCAAATATTAATTGACTGTATATGTTTGGGTTAATGTTTGGATTTTCTATTCTGTTCCACTGGTCTGTGGGTCTGCTTTTGTGCCAATACCAAATTGTCTTGATTACTGTGGCTTTGTAGTAGAGCTTGAAGTCAGGGAGCGTAATTCCCCATTTTATTCCTCCTTCTCAGGATTGCTTTGGCTATTCGTGGTCTTTTGTGGTTCCATATGAATTTTAGAATTATTTGTTCCAGTTCATTGAAGAAAGCTGTTGGTATTTTGATAGGGATTATGTTGAATCTGTAGATTGCTTTAGGTAATATAGCCATTTTGACAATATTTATTCTTCCTAGCCAAGAGCATAGGATGAATTTCCATTTGTTAGTGTCCTCTTTAATTTCTCTTAGGAGTGTCTTGTAGTTTTCAGGGTATAGGTCTTTCACTTCCTTCATTAGGTTTATTCCTAGGTATTTTATTCTTTTTGATACAGTTGTGAATGGAACTGTTTTCCTGATTTCTCTTTCTGTTAGCTAATTGTTAGTGTATAGGAAAGCAACAGATTTCTGTGTGTTAATTTTGTATCCTGCAAATTTGCTAATTTCAGATATTAGATCTAGTAGTTTTGGAGTGCAGTCTTTAGGGTTTTTTATGTACAATATCATGTCATGTGCAAATAGTGACAATTTGACTTCTTCTTTACCAATCTGGATGTCTTGTATGTATTTGTTTTGTCTGACTGCCGTGGCTAGGACCTCCAGTACTATGTTGAATAACAGTGGAGAGAGTGGGCATCCCTGTCTTGTTCCCGATCTTAGATGAAAAGCTTTCAGCTTCTCGCTTAAGTATGATGTTAGCTGTGGGTTTGTCATATATGGCCTTTATGAAGTTGAGGTACTTGCCGTCTATACCCATTTTGTTGAGAGTTTTTATCATGAATGGATGCTGAATTTTGTCAAATGCTTTTTAAGCATCTATGGAGATCGTCATGTGGTTTTTGTTCTTCTTTTTGTTGATGTGGTGAATGATGTTGATGGATTTTCAAATGTTGTACCATCCTTGCATCCCTGAGATGAATCCCACTTGATCATGGTGTATGATCCTCTTGATGTATTTTTGAATTCGGTTTGCTAATATTTTGTTGAGTATTTTTGCATCTACGTTCATCAGGGATATTGGTCTGTAATTTTCTTTTTTGGTGAGGTCTTTGCCCGGTTTTGGTATTAGAGTGATGCTGGCTTCATAGAATGAGTTTGGAAGTATTCCCTCCTCTTCTATTTTTTGGAAAACTTTAAGGAGAATCGGTGTTATTTCTTCTCTATATGTCTGGTAGAATTCAGAGGTGAATCCATCAGGCCCAGGGGTTTTGTTCTTGGGTAGTTTTTTGATTACTGATTCAATTTCATTGCTGGTGATTGGTCTGTTTAGTTTTTCTGTTTCTTGTTTGGTCAGTCTTGAAAGGTTGTATTTTTCTAAGAAGTTGTCTATTTCTTCTAGGTTTTCCAGCTTGCTAGCATATAGATTCTCATAGTATTCTTTTATAATTGTTTGTATTTCTGTGGGGTCCGTCGTGATTTTTCCTTTCTCATTTCTGATTGTGTTTATGTGTGTAGATTCTCTTTTTCTCTTAATAAGTCTGGCTAGAGGTTTATCTATTTTGTTTATTTTTTCAAAGAACCAACTATTGGTTTCATTGATTTTTTTCTATTGTTTTATTCTTCTCAATTAATTTATTTCTTCTCTGATCTTTATTATGTCCTTCCTTCTGGTGACTTTGGGCCTCATTTGTTCTTCTTTTTCCAATTTCAGTAATTGTGTCTTTAGACTATTCATTTGGGATTGTTCTTCCTTCTTTAAATAGGCCTGGATTGCAATATACTTTCCTCTTAGAACTGCCTTTGCTCCTTCCCACAGAAGTTGTTTCTTTGTGTTATTGTTGTCATTAGTCTCCAGATATTCTTTGGTCTCTGTTTTAATTTGGTTGTTAACCCATTGATTATTTAAGAGAATGTTGTTAAATTTCCATGTATTTGTGAGCCTTTTGTTTTCTTTCTACAATTTATTTCTAGTTTTATACTTTTGTGGTCTGAGAAGTTGGTTGGTAGAACTTCAGTATTTTTGATTTGCTGAGGTTCTTTTTTGTGGCCTAGTATGTGGTCTATTCTGGAAAATCTTCCATGTGCACTTGAGAAGAATGTGTATCCTGTTGCTTTTGGCTGTAGAGTTCTGTAGATGTCTGTTAGGCCCATCTGTTCTAGTGTGTTGTTCAGTGCCTCTGTGTCTTTAGTTATTTTCTGTCTGGTTGATCTGTCCTTTGGAGTGGGTGGTGTGTTGAAGTCTCCTAAAATGAATGCATTGCTGTCTATTTCCTCCTTTAATTCTGTTAGTATTTGTCTCACATATGCTGGCGCTCCTGTGTTGGGTGCATATATATTTATAATGGTTATATCTTCTTGTTGGACTGACCCTTTATCATTATGTAATGTCCTTCTTTATCTTTTGCTACTTTCTTCGTTTTGAAGTCTATTTTGTCTGATACAAGTACTGCAACACCTGCTTTTTTCTCTTTGTTGTTTGCATGAAATATCTTTTTCCATCCCTTCACTTTTAGTCTGTGTATATCTTTGGATTTGAGGTGAGTTTCTTGTAGGCAGCATATAGATGGGTCTTGCTTTTTTATCCATTCTGTTACTCTGTGTCTTTTGATTGGTCCATTCAGTCCATTTACATTTAGGGTGATTATTGATAGATATGTACTTATTGCCATTGCTGGCTTTAGATTCGTGGTTACCAAAGGTTCAAGGGTTGCTTCTTTACTATCTAACAATCTAACTTAACTTTCTTGTTAAGTTATTGTAAACACCGTCTGATGATTCTTTCTTTCTCTTCCTTCTTATTCTTCCTCCTCCATTCTTTATATACTAGGTGTTTTATTCTTTGCCTTTAGTTAGTATTTGGATGGTCTGCTTTCTTTGCTATGATTTTATTTTCTCTGGTAACATCTTTTTAGCCTTAGGAGTGCTTCCATCTAGAGCAGTCCATTTAAGATATCCTGTAGGGGTGGTTTATGGGACGCAAATTCCCTGAGCTTTCGCTTGTCTGGGTATTGTTTAATCCCTCTGTCATATTTAAATGATAATCGTGCTGGATACAATATTGTTGGTTCGAGGCCTTTCTGTTTCATTACATTAAATATGTCATGCCATTCTCGTCTGGCCTGTAAGGTTTGTGTTCGAGAAGCCTATTGTTAGTCTGATAGGTTTTCCTTTGTAGGTAATCTTTTTTCTCTCTCTAGCTGCCTTTAATACTCTGTCCTTATCTTTGATCTTTGCCATCTTAATTATTATGTGTCTTCGTGGTGTCTTCTTTGGGTCCCTTGTGTTGGGAGATCTGTGGGTTTCCATGGTCTGAGAGACTATTTCCTTCCCAGCTTGGGGAAGTTTTCAGCAATTATTTCTTCAAAGACACTTTCTATCCCTTTTTCTCTCTCTTCTTCCTCTGGTACTCCTATAATGCGAATATTGTTCCGTTTGGATTGGTCACACAGTTCTCTTAATATTCTTTCATTCCTAAAGATCCTTTTATCTCTCTCTGCCTCAGCTTCTCTGTATTCCTGTTCTCTGATTTCTATTCCATTAACAGTCTCTTGCATCTCATCCAGTCTGCTGCTAAGCCTGTCAGTCAGTTGTCTCATTTCTGCATTGTCTTTCCTCACTTCCCTCACTTCCTCCCTTGCATATTTCTCTGTAGATCCATCAGTATGGTTTTGACTTTTATTCTGAATTCTTTTTCAGGAAGATTGTGCATGTGCATCCCATCAGAGTCCCTCTCTGGGGTTGTCTGGCTAAGCTTTGTTTGTACCATATTCCTCTGTCTCTTCAGGGTGATAGAAGTGGTCGCTGGTAGGCACCACGTGTGTCAGCTGGGCTCTTTAAGACTTTTAAAAAGAAAAAAGAAAAGGAAAAAAAAGAAAAAAAGAAAAGAAAAAACAAACAAAAAAATGCCTGCCAGGTGTAGATTCTATGAGGATGCTGTAGGTGGTGCTGTTGCTCCACTGTTCGGTTCTGCTGGACCCTTTGTGGTGCTGGCCGAGGGAGGAACGAATGGGAGGCAGCTGATCTCTGTGGGAGGCCTCCGCACGGCTCCTTTGTCTGGTCGCTGGCCAAGGCGTCCGAAATTCCCTGGAGTCCCAGCCTGCTGGGCTGAGTGCGCTGGGATGATTTTGTTCTGCTGTTGGGCCCTTGTGTCTTTAAGACTTTTAAAAAAGCGCACACTTTTCTTTTGTCCCAGGGAGCCGACTGAGAGGACCCGGCTGCACATCCCTCTCAGATCCTGCCCCTCTGTCTTGCCGATCTCCGATACACCATGCGATGTGTGTCAGCGCTCACAGCACAGATCACCAGGGCTGATTATTTGGTGGGCCCATGCCTCCACTCTCTCCCCGGTCTGAATCCTTTCCTCCCACCAGTGCGCTGTGGTGGGGGAGTGCTTGGGTCCCGCCGGGTTGTGGCCCTGTATCTTACCCGCTTTGTGAGGCGTTGAGTCCCCTCAGGTGCTGCTCTAGCCTGGCTGTTGCACTGTGTCTTCTGGTGTCTCTTTTAGGAATAGTTGTATTTGTTGTATTTTCATAAATATATATGGTTTTGGGAGGAGCTTTCCACTGCCCTGCTCACACCGCCATCTTCCCAGAATTCAACAGAAGAAATTTGAGCATGGGTCGTTTGTCCCAAGTGGCTTACGCAAAGGCCTTTGGGATACCATGGAGACCTTTTAAAATAAGGAAGAAAACAGGCAAATACATCTCTAGGAAAATAATGCCAAGGTTAGTATTTTTCAAAGAGTGGGGCCAGTGACAAAGTAGCAGGGGAACACACACCCTCCTTACAGCCTGACTAGGTGTCCTTGGAAGGCTAATGAATACTTGTGGTTCTGAGTCATGTTAACCTTCTGGTATTTTAGGGGAAAACTGGTTACAGCATGGTAGCTGGGGAGAATCTGAGTTGCAGCGGAAACACTCACTATTTCCCTGCGTCTTCCTCACTCAGAACTAAAGCCCATCT